>VWYE01002312.1:0-40559 GCA_013398995.1 Alaudala cheleensis
AAGAAAAGAAAAATGTCTGCAGGCAAACAAACCCAGCCCATTCCTCAAGCCAACTGACAACATCATAGACACATGGCTATTGCCCATGACTAAATTAACTGCCCACAAACACACAGATATTTGTGACATTTCAGCAAATGTCAGGGTATTACCTGGGCTATTGCTGCCATTTTAAAATAGGACAAAGCAAGAAAAAAGTTAAAGTTGGATAAAGTAGTGGAAATACGCCGGCAGCGGCAGTAAATGGAAACCAGTTCTTCAAAGGAAGGAGTTTCTACAAAAAAACAGAACAGATTTGTTTAGAATACTCAACATTTTCTATGATTTTTCTTCCACCTTATTCTTCAAACATTTGAACCTCTTTTAAACTTTATGAGTTACTATGTTTAGTTTTACATAGTAAACGCCATGATTACCATTTCTCACGACATAACTGTGATATGGAGAGACCAAAAGGAAGCAGGAGTTGCCAAAATTTCAGATTACCATAACACTTCCTGCTGCCCTGTATCTCTACTCCAGTCAGGCAAATAATTTCACCCAGGGGAGAAAAGGTTGGGTTTTTCAAAATAAATTACATATTTACATTAAAATGTCATTTTTCTTCCATTATTTCTTCAAAAGGTTCAAAATAAGGTTTTACAGAAGTAGCATGTTGTAGCTAAGACAAAGCTTGATAGAACAGAACAATCTAAAGACTCACTATCAGCATGTTTGCTACAATGAAAATATTATAGAAAAGTTCTTTACAAACACAGAATTATATGCCTGTCAATTTACCACTTAATTCCTATAACATTTCAAACAGAAATCAAGGCTAGGGTTTGTTTCAAGAAAAAATATTACAGTTTCATACCTATGGTGCCTTTGAAACCCAAGACAGAACCTTGACCTAAGTCCTTAAGAGATGTAGGCCAAAAGTAGAATTGAGTAGCATATGCTAAATCTGCTAAAGGATGACCAGTAGTTGAAAGTTCCCAATCCAGCACTGCCAAAACACGAGCCTGAAAGAAAAACCTCAAGTGAGTGCTAGAAGACACTTTCTCTCCAACCACAAATGCACAACCCACTCAATAGCCAAGTATTTTATTTGGTTAGTATATGTTTAAAACTAAAAACACACACTGTAGCTGTCTGNAGAAGTAGCATGTTGTAGCTAAGACAAAGCTTGATAGAACAGAACAATCTAAAGACTCACTATCAGCATGTTTGCTACAATGAAAATATTATAGAAAAGTTCTTTACAAACACAGAATTATATGCCTGTCAATTTACCACTTAATTCCTATAACATTTCAAACAGAAATCAAGGCTAGGGTTTGTTTCAAGAAAAAATATTACAGTTTCATACCTATGGTGCCTTTGAAACCCAAGATAGAGCCTTGACCTAAGTCCTTAAGAGATGTAGGCCAAAAGTAGAATTGAGTAGCATATGCTAAATCTGCTAAAGGATGACCAGTAGTTGAAAGTTCCCAATCCAGCACTGCCAAAACACGAGCCTGAAAGAAAAACCTCAAGTGAGTGCTAGAAGACACTTTCTCTCCAACCACAAATGCACAACCCACTCAATAGCCAAGTATTTTATTTGGTTAGTATATGTTTAAAACTAAAAACACACACTGTAGCTGTCTGCTACAAAAAAAGAATTCCTTTTGGCATTATCTAAAGATCTGCAGAAAATTAACATTCACATTGGGACAGAAAGCTAGGCATTTTTCCAAAGAGAATCTGATTTAAATCTACATTTTTGAGTAGTTTTCTTCCTGTCAGAAACTTCCAAACTCTCCTAGTATAAAAGATGATTGAACTAAAATACCCTAAAGAACAGCAGTACTGAGAGTTGTGTTTCTTTCCCTGTTGCACAGTCTTTTAGCAGAGAAATTAACAGACAGACTATGCACCAGGAAACCTTCTCAACATTGTCCACAGATTAACACTTACATGGGAAACTGAATTTCTTGAACAGGAAGGCAATCACTGCTCAGAGTGAGCCTCTGCTGCAAACATCCTTGCAATGGTGTCTTCAGCTGGGAGGTCTGAGACTCCCCACATTGCCATTCTGATACAGTCTTATAATCCAGCTGTCCTGTCAACGTGAATGACATCTCCAGCCTATTCATGATCCATGGTTACTTGAAATATGTGGAAAAGTCTACATATTGGCCAGTCCTACATATTCAGCAACAGTTTCTACAGATGACTTAAAATTACCTATGTACAACTTGGTCAATTCAGCTGCATCAGGAACAGCTGGGAGAGTCTCTAAGTGTCAAATTCCCTGCTAAGGGAATCAATCAGTACATTTAAGCCTAGAAATCATGTCTATCAACTAATCTATGCACGAAATCTCTAGGAATCTCTGGGATCTGTTGCTTTGTCATGAAGCCGGCATTGCAGTCATGGTCATAAGTTCCAAGCATGTCTTCTGGTCACAACACATCAGGAAGCACGAAAAAACGTAATGAAAATGCAACTGTGTTGATAGATATATAGCACACATTTATTTCCATTAATCAGAAACAAAACAAAAAATATCTTTTTTTCCCCTGAATATGAATGGGATGTGCATGTGCTCCATAACTAAACAGCTTTGGCAGATTTTCCTTCTTCCATTAGTGTCATGTATCATACATTCAGCTACTGCTCCAAAAGCCCTTGCAGTTAACTGAAGCCATGAAACAGATGTCAGTAGGCTTTGGATCAGATGCTTATGTAGTTAAATGAAGTGAGCCTTCAGCTGCACTGAATCCATTAGGATCTATGCAATAAAATGCTTTGTTCCTGTACTTTGAAGCAGGGACTAGAACTAATGAATACAGTATCTCTCAAAGCCAGGTTGGATGGGATCCTGAGCAAGCTGGTCTAGTAAAAGGCGTCCCTGCCCATGGCCAAGGAGTTGAAAATAGATGATCTTTAAGGTCTCTTCCAATCCAAACAATTCTATGATTCTGTGACTCCATCAATTCTATCTAGATCCTGCAATGAAAGCCAGGACTGTATTAGGTACCTAAACACCTTACACAGAGTATAGAGAGGAGTTCAGTTTTCTACTGTTTCTTTCAAAGATGTTTCAGGCACTAAAACAACCCACATATAAGTGAACCATTACATGACAGGAGTACAAACAAATGGAAGGCCAAAACCTGTAAATGTACAAATACATCTCAAATACCTCTGTTGGGTGGAAGATGATGTTATCTATTCGGAAGTCCCCATGAATCAGGCTCTCTTCATTATCATCAGCTGGCAAGTTGTTTGCTAACCACTCAGCCAGCTGGTTCATGGCAGGAATATCTGTATGAGCAGCTGCATCATACTGTTTTTTCCAAGTTGATACCTAAAAAATACAAACACTCCAACATGAGACTATACCCCCCTGCAGCCCCCCAAAGACTCAAGGCTAGCTCAGATTCCCCACGGGGCCCAGGGAGGAGATATCTCAGATATAGGACCAGATTACCAGAAGAGGCTCCTTCCGTGATGTTAGAAGATCTTTATTCATGGGGGATCCACGTGGAAAGAGAGAGAGTCAAGGAAATGCAGGGACTTATATAGGTCTTATCTACTGGTGGGCTGTCTGGCCCAGGGCCAATGGGATAGGGGAAAGGGGTAAAGGTCAGAGGGATATCTCGGCCTTCCATATCCTGGGGTAAGGGGGAAGCAGTTTCTTGGGGAACCACAACACGACAGATTTTTCAGTTGATTCACAAGTTTTTCAAGAGTACAAAATTTTGAAGCACATGCTTCTGGGCTTTGGCTATCACCATGTTGCTTGAAAATTCACTAAAACCCAGTACTTCTGCTTTTGCAAATGTGAACTGAGATATCAAAAGATGAAATGAAGACTACATCTATTTAAATCCTATTTACATAGCCCAAATCTAGTGTTATTCCAAAAGCAAATGCACATCATTCCCTGAGTACAACACTCCAGAATGTAGTAGTGGCTTCAGATTGTGCACAGATAATTGAACTAAGTGAAGGTTTAATAGTTAAAATATGATCAATAATAATTAACTATTTAGCTTGTAAATCAAATAAACATTCAAAAACCAGAAAAAACAAGAGAATGTTAAGAACTGTACCTGTCTTTTGCAGTATCCTGGTCCTCTCCCATGCCCTTGGAGACCCAATGACTGTGGATCAAAGGAGTGCAACAGGGCCAGAGTTTCTATCATTGCAAGATACAGAGCAGAACGCTCTGCTGGGCCCACCTCAGGCAGGGAGATGTCTCGGAAAATGCGACCCTAGAAACAAACCAGGTATTTGGTGGGATGTACACATCAGATGAAAAGAAGTAAAGCTATACACTCCACAACCAAAACCAAATGTAGTGAACCAACACTCCCTATGCAATCAAAAATTCCTTCCTCTATTATTTTATTCCTCACCCAGGGCCAATGAAGGGATTCACGGTAAACCCAGGATAGTATATGGTATATCTAATGTGTATAGATAACTATGGTGCATCTGGAGATGAAATTCTGAATTAGAACACTCAATCCAGCTATCCTCAAGCTTGAAAGTACCAGGAAAAACAATGTTACTGCATTGTCTCCAAAAGCTAAATTGCAGAAAAAATACCAATGAAGACTCCAGGGGTAAGAAGGGGCAGGCAGGGGAATGGGTGGCTTGTGAGTACAGAGACTCAGACAATCCAAAGAAATTCACTTGTTTTTCTCCTTAAGAGCATAATACAATACAAGTTGAATACATTTAGAAGATGAGCTTCTTGTTCAATTTTCACAATTGTTAAAAGGAGAGCAGTGCTGATCATCATAGAATGGATAGACTGTATATTTACATATCTACAAATGTAACAAGGTTTCTTTTTAAGGAATCACTTTCTTCTAATCAAAACCAGTAAAATTCTCCATCTTTGATGTAAGAAATATGTTTCAAATTTTTCACAGCCCTTACATCAGGAAGGTTAACCTAATCTTCAGCTACAGCACCCCCAGAGTGGGGGACCACAGACAGACATATGCTGTGTTTTTTCTGAAACTAGTGTTTGAACTGGAATCCTGCTTTGTTTTCAAGAAAAGGTGATTGTATGTCAGTCCTAGCTTCAATACTAAACAGGCTCCAGGATGTCCAAAGATTCAATTTACAGACTGACTTTTTTCCCCTCTGACTTGTGTATGCTTTACACAGAAGCAATATTGCCTCATTTCAAGATATCATTCCAAGAGCTCAAATAAGAACAAGAGGTTAAATACTGAGCTAAAAATTTCAACAAAGTGTGAAATAAGCCCTGGAGAAGCTGAAATCTGTGAGAATCACTGATAGCTACCATTTCTTTAAAATATCAGAAGATTATTTACACTCATATCACAAAACTGTGCTGGGTAAGGCTCTAATAGAAAGGTTTTAGGCAATTTAAAAGCAGCTTGTAGTAGGGAGAAGGAAAGAATCCCCCACACTGGAGGACCAACCTGCACATGCTGCATTACATAAAACTCTGTTCCAATGATGGAAACATCACTGCAATACAGAAGGGGCTCAGGCACTGGAAACCCAGCTGAAAACAAGGCCTTCTGCACACGATATTCTCTATCAACCTGAAGAAGACAGAGAAATTTAGGTTCCATTAAAACCCCCCAAACATAAATGAGCACAGTGAATCCTCTTGAATGTTTTATTATATGTAGAGTACAGAATATGAGAAATAATCCAGCAGCTCACTACATTTCTGGACACATTCATCAATGTGCTGGGCCATCATGTAAAGACCCTGGTCATGTGAAAAACAAAGTGTTTAGCACTCAGTGAAGAACGTTACTTACCTTGTGTGCTCCAGGTAAAAGGGGACCATGGGGCTTCTTCCTGAGCACAAAAGCCTGCCCACCCTTCTGAAGGTAGAAGGTTGGGTTTGACTGGCCTGAGCTGCAAAGAGAAAGATTATAATTACTTAAAAATTCAAGTACTTACAAATTTGTAAACTTCTAACAGAAATGATAATTGCAAAGTGCATTTTGACTTGAGCTGAACAAAATGGCAGGATGGAGGAAAGCATCTTCTCCAGAGTTCTTTTATGTTGTGGGTTTTTTTTTTCAAATCAGGACTGGAACTGGGAAGATGACCTCTGAAACTGTTTAAGCCCAGGTTGGATGGGGCTCTGAACAACCTGGCCTAAAGAAAGGTGTCCCTGAATATGGCAAGGGGATTGGAACAAGATGATCTTTAAGGTCTGTTCCAGCCCTTATGTTTCTAGTCTATGATTAAATTAGGGATGATTCTAGTACCAAGCCCCACTGTTTCCCAGCCTGATTATCATGTTCAAAGATTATGCTTTAGGGACAGCCTACAGGAACTGTAAAATTTTAAACAATGTATGTTGGACTCACAAAGAAATGGAGACATTTCAATCACACATGTGCAAAAGAAAAGGATAAACCAGTTAAAACCTTCATAACACCTCGTCTATCATATTCCAATCAAACTCATTGATTCTTATTTTCCTGAAGGCTCTATGTTAACCTGCATGCTTTTCTCTCCTTATTCTGGTTAATTTTTAAGAAGTATTCTGACTTAGTCCAATAAAAAATTAGACAACTATTGGAAAATACAAATCAAATTAACTTTTGCCCTCATTCCTCCCATTGCAATTCCATTCTCCCCAAAGCAGTCAGGGCACAGTTTGTAATAGTTTGAAAAGTTTAACTGACAAATACTCTGCCTGGAACAAAACAAATTTAGGCCAGCTGAAGCCTTGAACTGTAATTACAAAACAAAGAAATAAAAGCATAAATACTAACAATTTTAGCAGACTTTACTATTAGCTACTCTCCTAAGGCCCCTCCTAAAGTCTTCTCAGTTGAGGTACATAGGATTATTAGGGCAGATTGAATGAATTAATGATTTATATTTACATCAGAAGACAATGAAAAATTGTTCACTGTCCTTAGTGATAGCTGCAGATAAGTTAATGTCATGCCTACAAAGAAATTAATCTTTATTTTTAGAATAACTTTACTTCTAATAGTTAGTTCCTGACATGAAGTCGTGCAGCCAGAGCACTGATCTGCTGAATGCAAACGAGCTCAGTGCTCTGAAGAACAGAGGCTTTGGAGAGCGGGTGTAGCACCTCCCTGGCGCACTGCATGAAGCTCTCCGGGCAGTAACATCAATCTCAGCACATCCTTACGCTGCTCTCGGGGATTTGCTTACCTGGTGACAGCCTAACGCTTTAACCATTGATTTTGTAAGCCATGTATGTGCTTCTGAACGTTACTGCTTGCTGTGCAATTAAAGATGGAGCAGATCAATTGCGATTTACGTATAGGCAATACAACAATCGTGGGTGCAAGTCCACACAACACACAGCCCGCCCACAGCCAGCCACAGGCTGAGTGAGACAAAGGTCACTTTGGCCACTACCGCAAACTTTGCCTTCTCCAGCAGCTCGAACTGGGACGTGCCTTTAATTGGAATAAATCAGAAAGCATCTTAAAAACCCATCGACGGCTGCTGTCCGCCATCCCCACGGCAAAAGGCTCTACCTCTGACCACTTCCCCTAGCAGGCGGCAGCGAGCGGCTCTTCTGCTCGCCCCTCCCGGGCGCTCCGGGTGTCAGCCACCTGTCACCAGTGTCACCTGTTACCTGTACTGCCTGACAGCCAGCGCGCCCGCGGGCTGCCGAGGGAAGCCGGGCAGGTGGCTGCTCAGGTACCGCTCCAGGCTGCCCTGGTCGAAGCGGTGCTGCCGCCGCACCTCGCTAGTGCCCGGCTCCGCCGTCATCCTCCGAGGCCGCGCCGAGCCCGCCCCGGCCGGGTCACCCGGAGGCACCTCGGTGAGGCGAAGAAAGCGCTTCGCAGCCCCCTGACTGTCGAACCGGTGGCTTCTCCCGGGACACGACGTTTCCCGGGAAGCAGGTGCCGTCCCCGGCGGACACCTCCCCTCAGCCTCCTCCCGCTGCCGGCTGTGAGGGGGCGGGCCAGCCCCGGGAAGGGTCGGCCCTGGGAAGGGCCCGCCCCGGCGCTTCCCGGAAGCCGGCAGGCTGGGCACAGACGTGTCGCTGCCATGGCGGATGCCGGGCGGCTGGAGCAGCTGGAGCGGCGTGTGAGGGAGCTGGAAGAGGAGCTGGCCCGGGAGAAGCGCGGGCGGGGAGCGGCGCGGGCCCGCATCGACACCATGAGCCCCGAGGTGACGGACTCCAACCCCTACAGGTGCGCTGAGGGGCCGCGGGGGCTCTGTCAGGCCCCAGGGGGATGGGGAAGAGGGAGGGCCGTGGCTGGGAGCGGTGGGTCTGGGTAAAGCGGGAGAGGCACATGGAGGTGGATGGAGGAGGCTCGGGCGGGTGAGAATCTCAGGGATGGGGCTGGCTGTGCTCAGGAGGCTGTCGGGCGGTGCGGGAGGCGGGTGCGCCGTGCGGAGCAGGGGAGAGATGCTCTCGGATTTCCCACCTGGCTGGGCTGGCAGGGGTGGATGTCAGGGTTACTTTGTATTATCTTGTTTTACCATACAGGAGGGGACACAGAGAGAGAAAACTTTGTGAGTTTTTCAGCTAGGGTGCTAGTAAATGAGACAGGTGTTGGTAATGCATGAGGTCTTATTCTCATTCCTCCAGACTGCCTGTTTTAGAAGCTGGTTTATAGAATTCCTGAGCTTTAGAGACCCCTTCCCTTCAAGAAATCTGAGGATTTCTTGGTTTTTGTTTTGTTGGTTTGGGTTTGGTTTTATTTTTCCTTAATAAAAGTTGATACTTGTACTTTCATGAAAAATGCAAGAGAGGGATAAAATGCTACTTTGAAATATTTTCTGTTATCCTCAAAACCTGATAGTGTCTATTTATTTTACTTTTAATAATATGTTAATCTAATCAAATTGATCAGAAAACAGTGCAAGTCTTCATTAGTTTGCTGCCATATGGTTCACTACCAAAAAGAAGTGTTACCTTTCATTTTGTAAATCAGGGATTCATTTACAAAAATAGCCGATTTTATCAATATTATGCGTACCAGAGGAATAGGTGCATGAGTTTCTGCAGGGTTAGGACTCTGGTGCAAATAGGAAAGCATCTACTCTGTCATTCAGACTGTACCTAGCTGGCAATCACAACTGCAGTGGAAACAGCAGGCTTGAGTTTATTGCTTAGTGGGGCTATTTCTAGAGCAGAAGTGATTTTAAATACCTGAAAAGCAAAATTGTTGTTAGAAACATTAAGAACATTTTCTGTGTAACTTGAATTTTTTTTTCTTCGTAGTCGCTTGATGGCGTTAAAAAGAATGGGAATTGTCAAAGACTATGAGGTAGGATTCTATCTGTAATGAAACATTGCTTGTATTTTTTCCCTGGGAGGGCCACTTTTGGGATTCTGATCTGTATGTTATTTCTTTCTACAGAAAATCCGCACCTTCACAGTTGCAGTAGTAGGTGTAGGGGGCGTTGGCAGTGTGACTGCTGAAATGCTGACAAGGTGTGGCATTGGTAAGGTAATGAGAGTTTTCTTATTCTTCTGTATCTTTATAGTAGATGGACCAGTCCTCTTTGTAAAGAATTTGATTTGATTTCACTCTGTTGATTTTACCCAAATAAAAAAATGTTGTGAAGAAAGCACTCAAGAACAGCACTTGTGTGAACATTACACATCAAGAGTCTGTATTTTTATTACACTTGATTAAAATTTATTTATTTAGGGTTTAATCTTGTACTGTGTGAATGATTGTTGTTTGGATATTTGTCATCTCCATATTCTTACCTGAACCCATCTCTCTAATCTTCATGCTGGATTACTGCAAAAGGAAAACAAAATAAAGAAAAAGGAGGGGGTATTTCACATAAAAGATAAAGTCTTATAAGAACCAAGTTTATATCATTCAATTGAAACATAGTAGATGACAAACATATCTTTATCACAAACATTAGTTTGTCACATGGCAGCAAGCAGGAATGTGATAATAGATGTGATACTGTTCATGTTGGTTAAGCTGTTGAATATTTGTAGTTTAGATCAAGTAAAGAGTTAACTTGCTATTGAGTAGTTTTAATGATGTAACAGATGGGTTCAGTTTTTCACATCCTTATGATGTCAGTACCTCTTGTGTGTGAACTCAATGGGTCTCTGAGGGAGGGAGTTTGGTTGGGAGAGTTTTCTGTGGCTTTGGTTTTAGAGTTAGTTTTGTTGTTCAAAATGCCTTTCCACGGTGCTCTGTTTGCAGAGCCCCTGGAGGTTCACACATGTTAAAACAATCTTTATTGCAGCTGCTTCTGTTTGATTATGACAAAGTGGAACTGGCAAACATGAACAGACTCTTCTTCCAACCTCATCAAGCTGGATTAAGTAAAGTGCAAGCAGCAGAACATACTTTGAGGTATAACTTGGAGAAGTGGGTATCAAAATGTATTTAGCCAGGATGCTGGTCCAGAAAACCAGTGTTTCACTCTTAATCGTTTGCAAAGGAGCATGATCAAATTTGAGAATTTGAGTATAACATATTTGTGGGGATGCTTGATACTTCAAAGACATGTTTGTATTGGCCAAAACTTTAATGTGAGTACTTTTTTAAATATGGCCAGTTTTGCTCAGAAGTTTGGTATAAACAATGCCACTTCCATATATTGCAGGGTTTTTTTCTTATCTAATCTGAATTTTTGACAAATATGGGTGAATTCTAGAGTTCAGACTGGAAACTTAAGACTTTAGCAACACTGGTGAAGTTAGGGAGTAGAAAGCAAATTATCGTTTTATTCTTTACTACTGACTCCTATTATTTCCTCCATAAGGGATATTAATCCTGATGTTCAGTTTGAAGTGCATAACTACAACATCACAACAGTGGACAACTTCGAGCACTTCATGGATAGAATAAGGTAAAATCCCCCAACTTTAGCATATTGCTAGCTTCTGCTGATGTATGGTTCTACACAGCCTCACATTTTTCTTGTTGGGATTCTTTTTCAATTTAATAACTTCCAATTGAAAACCTCTGAGAAATAGATGTATATGAAGACATTCCTTCTAGATGCCTCTGTAGCTGGCATTTATTTCTGCTATTGCATAGCTGTTTTTTATATGAGTGCATCTTTAGATTTCCAACCAAAATCTAGGTTTTCCATTATGGAAAACAGATCAGATCATATCTTGAGTGCTCTGTAGTAGTTTCAAGTATGATTTATAGAATGAAGAAGAAAGTGGTTATTAGTGGATCTCACAGAGATCTGAAATAATTTATACCATTTGCAGTTCTGTTGTACAAGGATACAATTCTCCAGTCCTTTGTATTGTGAGTGCATACTGTCTAAAAGTCTAAAATGCCCATAAATTTAAATCCCAGCTTCAGCACGGTGTTGTTTCTACTGCACATCTAAGATTCTGCTTGGATCTTGTACTGCATTTGCACAAGTTTTGTTAGAAATTCACTTTTCTTCTGCTTTTGTGCTCTAAAGCAGCCTGTTGGTTGCCATGTTGGTATTTTTTTCTGCCAGCAATTTCATGTAAGCTTCTGCTGCTTGTTTCAGTAATGGTGCACTGGAGGAGGGGAAGCCTGTGGATCTGGTTCTAAGCTGTGTGGACAACTTTGAAGCTCGCATGGCAATTAACACGGTAAGGCCACCAATGGCTCGAGCTTGTGGAAGTCTGTTTTCTCCATCATGTTAGGAGTTGTGGAACTATAGAAAAGACAGGAAAAATAATCTCCTAAGAAATGTCCCCTTTGGCTTAAGGAATCTGAGCTTTTAATCAGTTCTTACAAACCCATTTTATGTGTATAAATATCACTAAAGTCTTTAAAGTTACTATCAGCTAATGGCTAGTAAAAGGTCAAAGTATCATAAACTCAGTCTTTTCAAATTACTCTGTTTATATAATGGTAATTTCAAAGGCTGATATTTCAAAGGTAAATATTACAAACTTTTAAAGGCTTTCTTTAGCTAATTGTATACTTTACATGAGTTTTTGTATACTAAAAACACTGATTATTTAATCAAACTGTTTTTCTTTATAGTAGCAGCCAATGTAGGGTATATGCCAAATGTCTGTTTTTTGTTACCCTGCAGCTGACTTTATCCATAAACTGCAGGCAGGGCAGGCACACAGGTACACTGTACCCAAGCCTCTAAAAGTAGTTTGTAGATTTGTATTCTGTAGTGTGCTGTAACTGGATCACTGATGTCTGTATTTGTTAAAGCATTCAGGTCCTCAGGAAAGCACAAAGGGCTGGCTTCATGAGGGCAACTTTGTTGTTTGATTTGTCCTTTGATAAATAATTTCTCTTCTGTATTTTCATGTCCCTTTTTCTGACCATAGCCTTTCTGCTTGGAAGCAGGGAGATGAATGTGTTCTCATCACTCCTAATTTATCACATTATTTGGGTTCCTTTTCTTTTCATTAAACTCCTGCAGTGCTGATGTGCGTGCTTCTGTGTTTTTTAAGGCCTGCAATGAACTTGGACAAATCTGGATGGAGTCTGGAGTGAGTGAAAATGCAGTGTCAGGACACATCCAGCTGATCATACCCGGTGAATCTGCTTGTTTTGCGGTACGTGATGCTCTGAGCAGTTGCTCACTTGCCTTTTAGGAACTGGGAATTTGAAGATTAAGTGGCCTAGTGAGTGTGATCCTGGCACAGCTGGTGCAATACCTTAAAATTCTGTGTGATCTGTGGGATTTCTTGGATGCTTTTTTACAGCCTGATTTCCATATTTCCCCTCAGTGTGCTCCTCCACTGGTAGTAGCTGCAAATATTGATGAGAAGACATTGAAACGAGAAGGAGTTTGTGCAGCCAGTCTTCCTACAACCATGGGTGTTGTGGCAGGAATGCTTGTGCAAAATGTTCTCAAGTAAGTGACTGAGTTGTTGCTATTTGATGTGTACAGCAATATATGAGAAAATAAAACCCTGAAGAAACATTTCATAATGACAGGTCTGGTTCTTTTTACATGTTCATGCCTCATTTCCTAATGGTATTCGCAACATTGAAAGGGGCTGAAATACACATTGAATTTTAACTACAACTTTTCAGGGGCAAAAAACAGTTTCAGTGTTTTCCAAAGGGTTTCTGTTATGCATACACACATGCACTATTTTTTCTTTTGCATTTAAACATGCTCTGATGTGGCATCATTAAGTTATACATAAAAAATGCTGCAGTGTTGACTTTGAAATTTTGTACATGGACAAAGAATAAATTACTTCTCTGGCCTATAGCTGAGTTATTCTCACACACCATGAGAAGATGGGAATGGGAGTCTACACTGATCCAGTTACTCTGTTGCCAGTTGACTACAGCATGAATGGATTTAAGGCAATTACATAACTCTACAACTCCATGAGTCTGAAAGTGTATTCTAAAAGTTCTTTGAGGGAAAATTATTCTCTGAGCAACTGAAGTTTTAGGTTTGCACCTGTATTACAAGCTCCTTTTTCCCTATGTTTCTAGATACCTGTTAAATTTTGGTACTGTGAGTTATTATCTTGGTTACAATGCGATGCAGGATTTCTTCCCAACTATGTCTATGAAGCCAAACCCCCAATGCAGTGACCACAATTGCAGAAAACAACAAGAAAATTATAAGGTAAAAACTGTTTGGTTTGTGGGTTGATTTTTTTATTTCCCTTTTCTTGGAGAACAAAGCAAGCTGCAAATCTGTAGTTAGAAGAAAATGTCTGTTGCTACTCCAGTTTGCAGCAGTCATCTTCAGATGGGTGCACATATTTCTAAATACACAGTACTTTCAGTTACCTTAAAGTAAAGGGTAGAAAGAAAGGTTGAGCAATTATGTGGAAGACAGTATTACTTAATACTGAATGCAAACTTTTCTAGCAGTTGTATGTTTCTGAGTGTTAATGGGTTTGGGTTTTTTTTGAACTTGCAGGTATTCTGCCTTTTCGCTCCTAAGCAGTCACCGTTTAGAACTTTTTTATTTTACGGACTGGAAGAAATCTGAATATTGGGCTTGAACTTCTTTGCTGTTCTTGGAAATCTGACTGTTAAATTTTGGTTATGGAGGGGTTTATTTTATTGTGTCTTCCCCCCAGAAAAAAGAAGCTGCAAGACCAAAAGAAGAAGTAATTGAAAAGGAAGAAGAAATAGTACACGAAGACAATGACTGGGGTAAGTCATCAGCTGGAGACTCAGTGATGTTCCCAATACTGAGACTCAATTTGGGTGAACACAGTTTAAGGTACATAGAATTATTCTAGTTCCTATTTTTTGTATAATTGCTGTTGGCTTTTGAAAGTAATTTTACCACAACTTGGATGATACATTTTTAGTGCAATATGCAGGTTTTAGGCTCAAAATGTAACTGCTACTTGAATAAAAAACTTTCTCAGAAGATGCTCTGAAGATGAGAGAGATATGAGAAGATGTATTAACTGCATGTTTCTTTTAAATAAAGAGCAGTTGTCATTTCCATAACCACTGTGCTGAGGCACCCCATGGATTTTTGCATTCTTCTGAGGGTTTTAAATTAGAAGGCATTATCTTAAGGAATGGTAAATGTGTTGTATATAACAATTTTAAGAATGGAGATATATGTTCTGTTTATTACATGCTATAGAAAACAATCTTACAGCTGGGAGAAGTGTCCTTATGATAAAGTTTTAATGCTAAGGACAAGGAAGAGATGTCATTCTGGTTCATAAGTTGCCTATATAGAATTACTTCATATATTGTAAAGGGAAAATATTTTGCACTGATAATGGAATTAAGTTGTTGAAATCAAAGGTGTTTCTGCTTTAATTTTATTCTTTTTGGGAAAGTACCTGCACCTTTCCTCTTACTGTGATAACTTGGTGATAAAGAACTTTTTCTTCTAACTGTTAATGCAGTTCTTGTTTCTTTTTAATGCAAAGGCATTGAATTAGTCTCAGAAATTTCAGAAGAGGAGCTGAAGGCTGCATCTGGCCCGGTACCTGAGCTTCCTGAGGGAATTAGTGTAGCATATACTATCCCAGACAAGGTAACATACTTATTCTTTATGAATTTTTGAAATACACATTGTAGATCAAATTTATAATACCAGTCGGTTTGGTTACCCTTTAAACCTAAAACAGAATTTCATCTTGAACAATTCCAGTGAAACTTGACTCAGTTCATTTGATTATTCCTTTTTGTGGTGCAATTTTGTCTTCCTAGGAAAGATATTTTAGGTGTGAATGTTAGTGTGAATGAGATGCTGCTGAGATGATAGGAATGAATGCATTTGGGGGCTGGAGGAAGGATAGCAAATGTGAATTTCTCAATTGATATTTTGGTGACTAATTAATCTTCACCATACATATCTTGTAAAAGCTGTATGTAGTCAAGTTGTATGTATGAGTATACCTGGGGAACATAGAATCTGAATTTATTGCTATAAAAAAACATTCTAACTCCTAGTCAAAATAGTTTACAACTGAAGCTTATAATCACTTAGGCCTAATCTCACAACTGAGTGCCTGGTTCTAGGAAAATGGTGTGGTATAACAGCAATAAAGCTGATCTATGGGGGGGGTTGTTTACTTTTTTGTTGACAACTTTTTCTTCCTGTTCCTAACAGGAAGAGAATTTAATAACTGGGGAGACAGTAACAGAATCTGAAGAAAGCCTAGAAGAACTCATGGCCAAAATGAGAAACATGTAGAAAAACAAATATTTAAGTACAACTTTCATTAGTTTGGATGGACACTGGATTTTTAGAAGACCAGACTTCTTACTTTTTTTCCTTTTTTTTTTAATCTCCATTGAAGCTTACCTTTACTTTTCTGATGAATCAGAACTGTTACAGAGGTGGGAAGGACACAGACTTACATTGTTTCTATTCTGTTTTCTCATCATGTCTTTAATAGGCGAGAGCTATGTAAATTCTAGTTTCTCAGCATTGCTAGTGTCAGTGGCAAATAAAAGGACCTGGATAAACTGAAAAAGCAGGCACAGCACCATTATATAGCCTATCATGTGATGAGAATAGCACTTAGAACAGGCCAAGGGAAAGATGAAATCTGCTGTAGTGGACTGAGTAGGTGAAGGGCAGATGATAATGCCTTTCTCCTGTTGCTGCTGCTGATTTTTCAGGCACTTGTACTTGGTTGTCATTCACTGTTCTAAATCATGGATTGTGCTGTGGGTACTTTTTCTGAGTAATGAGAACATCTAAGCCTTTTCATCTGCCTTAAATATCCCTTGGATGGAATTCTCTTCATCAATGTCTTACTGCTGCTTGTCTTTAAACAGCTGCCTATGTTCTGTATGTGATGTTTTGAGTATTCTGTGAGAAGGTGAAGTTTTTTGTTAGTACCACGTTAGCAGACTGCGTATCAGCATGCCACTGTTTTGTCTGGCAGATGCTTTTCATGACAAAATTGTAAGCTGCACTGGAAAGAACCAGGGATTCTGTCTACATTTTCAAAAGTCTAAATACTGTATTTTTGTTGGTTACTGAAAGTTTTACTATAATTATTCTGATCACTCCCCATCACATGGGCTATATTAAGGAATATAAGTCTGAGTTTGCATAGAAAATCTTCTAAATTTAGATGCTATCCATTTTTAGTTTTGCAAATATCCTCATTGGAGTAGCTCACTTTGGTATTTGTCTTGTAAATGACATTAGTACAGTCATACAATCTTTTAAATGGCCACGTGTTAAACTGACCTGTAAATATTTGCATCCTGGAGCACCAGTACCCTGCAAAACTGGAAGGATCAGTTTCAAATATTTAAACAACTGTGGGCATCTTATGCAGAACTTGGTAATTATTTCAGCCTTGGCAGTATAATACAAATATTTCCAAGTTGGGCTCTTGAAAAAACTTTGCCACAATGTGATGCAGCCAACACAGAGCCAGCTGTTAAATGGCAGTGGTAGTATCTCACTGAAGCGTGAAGTGACAATGGTGGTGCTTCTGTTTCTTACGGCAGCTGAATGAATACCTAGTTATAATTAGTTAAAAAATGTTTCATTTCTGAGCAAGGGATACAAACTTCAAAATCAGCTTCCTCCACAGCTGACATCTAATTATATTATACACATAAAAATAATCTCTGAAAACAGTGAGGGAGATTTTGGGTGAGTTTTGAGTGTGGGGCATTATACTGTAAAATTGAAGTGGCTTTTCTGGATCGAGTTCTGTTTTGGAGAAATCAGGATTTAGAAATGAACTAGAAAAGAAAGATAGGAAATAGAATAATGAGACCATTAAAAAGGTAGATACTTGAATCTGTGTCACTAAGTCTACATTAGCTTGGTCCAGTGTCAATTTATGTTACTTACATGTCTGTGTGACTTTCACCTCTCTGCTGGGAACAATAAAAGTCAGGCACACAGCTGGCTCTGGAGATCCTGAGGCAAATGGCTGACCCATTTCTGCAACAGCTCAGTTCATCCTGACTCTTTACTATTTGGCTGACTTGGCTGCTATCACAGGATCGACAGCTGTAAGAGAGGCAACTTCATGTGCACTTTTATGAGTTAATACACTTTTGTATGCCCTGTTGGAGAGTACACAAAATGGTTCCTGTGTTACTTTTCAATTTTCAGCTTGTATATACAAGAAGAATTTGAAATAATCAGAAAATAAATAGAAGATGATTGTATGTGTAATGGTTAAAATTATTTAAAAATAAACAGCATCCAAAACACCAGCATTAAGGATTTTTTTTTCTATTAAAAGGATATTTACAAGTATTATGTACTCTAACTGTAAAAGATAATAGAATATTTATTGCTTCCTTGTTATGAACTAACAAATCAAAGTACATTGCCAAGATTAAATCCAGCTTTGTTTATTTGGCAATGTTATAGAAGTGTTCAGTTTTAACAGCATCTCATGAACATTATTAAGATGTTGATATTTTGATAGTGTAATTAAATCTCCATTGAAACTGGTGACCCTCTGCTTTGAGGTGGAGTTTTCCTCCACAGAATTATCTGGCATACCCCATGTATACAAATGACTTTTCCTTGCTGTCCACGAGGCACAGCTCCATGGAAGCTGTCTTGTAAGCTTTCCATGGGTTCACAGGGTAGGCACATGGATCCCTCACTCTCTGTGCTAAAGGACAATGGCTGGTTGGGATCAGCTACTTTGTAGGGATAATTTTTTTTCCTATTCCAAAACCAGCCCTGCAGCCTATGAAGAATTTCGAGAGAAGTTGGTCAATGGAAGAATAGTAAGAGTTCAGCGACAGTAACACTGAGGATCTAGAAAGTAACTTCTTATTTAAACTAGCAACAATAAGGGAAACTATTTAGGAGAGGAAGATGTACCACTGTACATGTTAAAATCAGAACAGATGTGACAAGCTAGACCAGACATAATTCTTTAGAGGAGAGAATTACCAGGTCTCAGAACATCAGGTACATAAACACAAGCTGAGCAGGTTGAGGTTTTGGGGTGTGCGGGGCTATTTTTGTTTGGGTTTTTTTTTTTTTTTGCATGTGTATTTGTCTGCTTTTCCTTTTGCCCCTCTTACTTGGTGACAATCCTGCAACGAACTTCCCAATTTTCAAAACTTTTCAGGGTGGCTGAAATAGAGAGGTAAAACCTTTGTTTTGCTTACCCATTTTCTGAATAAGAGGAAAATATCCAGGAAACTAATACAAAGTGTCAACTTTTAATGCTCTATCCTGACACCTGCAAGAACTAATTTTTTGTTTTCAACTAGACCTTAATATTAAAAATCAAATTTGTGTTGTATATTTGTGCTGTCAGTTTTATAAACCTTTTGCCAAGTTGCTGCATTACCAAAATACTAAATTCCTCCTATTTAGAACAAGGGCTGAAATGAGTAATATTTAATTCTACAATAAAAGAGAAAAAACACTGTGGAAGGCAAGTACTCTTTGAAGTGAAGGCCATTTGCATTTTTGAAACTGGATCAAATTAATCTTAACATTAGTTGCCTCTGAAATATTACAGTAGGGTTTCAATTGATTTTCCACTTAAATTCTGTTTTTTTATAAAAAGGTTTTTTTTGTATGTATTTAAATTTATGCATGTATTTATGAGCATGAGAACAGAACTCTGATTCTTTCAGGTGACTTGGGTGTTAAGAAATACAACAGGCAGGTAGATTTGATTAACATTTCTTTATCTGATGGCGAAACTATTTTGCATTACTAGATTTTCCCAGCCAATACAAACATTCTTGTATTTCAAGGGATTCAGTAAGACTAAATAGTGAAAGTATTGCTTAAGGTTTAAGAATAGGAAACCTGGCCATTATCATCTTCATTCTGATTGCTCACTGGAAGCATTTTTTTTTAATAGGCAAGAATCTTACAACAGCTTCAGTTGTAGATGATATATTTAGATACCCTAGCTTCCCAAGGAAGCCAATTAATTTTGTACAAGTCCCTTGAATAAAAGTTTGCTTAAGGCTGAAATAACCCTGCAGGTAAAACTTCAGGTTAAACAGTATTTTCAAGGTTTTTCAAAATTACTGTTTCTTCAGAAACAACTTTACAGGCTTGTAAAAAGGGAGGAAGGACTGATGATACAAAAATACACAAATCCTCTAGGCTGTGCTATTACGACACAGAAATAAGAACTGCCCCTTAGAGTTTATACAAGAGGTTCAGCTTAATTTGTTATAGTCTTGGCATTTAGGTTAGGAGGCATTGAGTCCATGTTTTTGGCATTAGCTACACCTTGAGCTAGTAACTAATGTGTGTACCCATGCACAATGAAAGAAGCTCACTTTGTACCATACAGTCTGCAGAGTAAGGCAGAATTCATGAAGACAGGTATCAGTCCCAAAACTATATAATCCTTAGAAAAATGGATTTGTCTTAGTAAATTTCTGTCTTCTTGAAAATGTCAATAAAGACTGCCTTTTCTTGGAGCAGGTTTGTATCACCTTTGTCCATGTTCCAGCAAAGCGTTTGGTGATAATGCACTTTTTATGCTGAATGTGTCTCCACTTGATGAGTGTCGAGAAGTTGCTTTTCCACCTATCAACAAAGTCTCTGCTTCTTTTATTTCCATAGCTCTCTTGTAAAGTTCAGCTGCCTTCTCAAAGTCTCCCCTTTCATAGCTTTGGAAAAGAGCAAAACAAAGTTAAAACAAGCCAATAAAACAAGTCTCTCAATTCATTTAAATTGAAATATACACCATACTATCAACATAGTGTACTTAAAACTCTACTTCCCTAGAAAATACACAAGCCCAGATGTTTTGTTTCATGCAGTAATTTGCACTTATAGGATTGAAGCCTATAATCTTACCTTAGCACAGCCAAATTTTTCAGTGTTTCCCCAACACGAGGATGCATTTGGCCGAAGCTGTCTTCATAAATCTTCAGTGCACGCTCATAGAGAGGCAAAGCTTCAATCTGCTTTTTCTTTGGGTTGCAGAAAGTGTCTTTGTTACAGATGTGTACTTCTTTGATACAGATGTTTCTATTTTTTTGCCAACACAGTATCAACACATCCTAGATGAAATATGATGCCTACCATTCCCAGCAATTATCTCCTCCCTTCATACATTTTCCTTGCCAAATACGCTTCCAATGTTTAAAATGGAACCCAAGAATTTGCAACTGCTATAAGGAATTCCCCTTTTCAATACAACCAAGTTTCTTTAATTTCATTTAGGTGCAAGTCATAAAAAAGCTTAAGACAGGAAAAATACGTGTTAGGCATGAAAAGCTTACCATCTGACAGTAAAGGACAGCCAGGTTTACCAGAGCAGTTGCTACACTTGGGTGCTTGGGGCCAAATGACTTCTGTCTAATTTCAACTGCTAGCTCATACAGAGGAACAGCCTTGTCAAGCTTTCCCTAGAAAAAATAGGGGAAAAAATTATTCAGTTCTCTGGCATCAAGATGGTAACAGCAAAACCTATTTTAAAAGCCCTGGAGAAGATCTAATAGTTTCTAGAATAGTGGGATAGCGTTGCTAAATAATATGTATATTCTGCACAGATTATTTATCACAAATACTTAATAGAACCTAATTTTCCAAAGTACTGTCCATATTCAATTTCCAGTTAATGTGTTTCTCACCTAGGTCTATTTCTTGCTTTCTTAATTTATTTTTTCCCTACAAGTGTCTCACTGAGAAGGCTGTAAAAAGACTTTTCAGTTGTATTCTTATCAAAATAATTGTCTCCACTGACTTTTAATTTGTGCTCCTTCAAACTAGCAAAGGATTTTGATGAAAATATTGAGTAGTTTTGCAGCTTCCAGCAGCATGAAAATCAGAAGCTGAAGTGAGCAGAAAATAACATGACCCAAAACCATTGAATGCAGACAACAGTAGGTAAGAATTATTTGGCAAAAACACGAGCAAATTTGATCCAAGAGATTATCTTCAAGGTCTTTTCTCTCTTTGAAGAACAGTAAAATGTGAAAATATAAAATAGATAAAATTCTTATAATCCACTGAACATGATCTTGGTTCAGCTGTTGGGAAGAGTAGACCACTAACAATAGCAAATGGTTAGAACAACCATCTACAAACCAAATATTCCTAACACATTTTGAAATTACGAAATGCAGAAGTTTATACTCCTGTTAATTTTACTCCTCACAGTGCATTTTGCACAGGAGTAATGCTCATCTTTCACAGAGTCAACAGAAGCTGAAGGTGGCTCAGTCAGAAAGTTTATTTGTGAAATACTGTCTCCCTCATAAGCCTTCAAGTTACCCTTAAACTGACTGTAAAGTTCAAGGTCATTGTGTAAAAAGAACTATTCCACCCCCTAAGATGATTTTTTCCATTAAGACAAAGACATTACAGTAATTTAGGTGTTAGAAGAGGTAAGAGCTTGTGCTCACCATCTTTTTGTACAGCACTGCCAGGTGTTTCACAGTGTAAGCCAAGGAGGGATGGTCTGGAGCCAAGGCTCTCCTCCTGATGTCCAAAGCTTTCTCATAGAGCTCCTCAGCCTTGTCATAGAGCTTCTTCTCGTTGTACAGGGCTGCCAGGTTGTTCAGGGACTGCGCACAGTCGGGGTGCTCGGATCCCAGCACGCGCTCCCGCATTTCCAGGGAGCGCTGCAGGAAAAGCTCTGCTGTCCTACACAACAGATTTGTTCATCACTATTTTAATCTGCTAACATCTGTACAGGTGTGAAGTGTCTGAAACAACAAACTCAGCCTTGGAAACTCATAGTAGAATCTGTTCAGAACTGACAAAGTAGAAAAGACTCTGTAATGTCACCACTGAAATGAAGGGCCATTTTACCTCACTACAGTAGGTGCTATTCCATCACAGCTTTACAGCAGCTCCTCTATCAAAACTACAGGTGATCCCTCCATAAGACTGATAGCACACATCATTACAAGGCAGCTCCTCATCATGATATCCACACAAAATCTGTGATGCTGTTCTCAAGAGGTCAGTTGAGGAAATTGGAAAAATCCATTTTCAGGAAAAAACCATTAGAGAAAACAAAGACCATTTAAACACAGAACTGTAGGTTTAATTCTGGAGCTCTTAGACAAGTATCAAGAGGTGTTCACTCCCTGCAAGGGCCAGAGGATGATGTGATAAATAACTATTCATTATGTGACATACCCTTCTGCCACTCATTTCATTTTAACTTCATGAAATCTTGCTAGTTTAGAGCAGATACACCCATTTTGAAAAGTTCCTTAAACCTCCAGCAGAACAAAGCTTACACACCTTTTCTCACCTATGAAATAGGGGAGATACAGCTACTCTTGAAGTATGTTGCGTTTAACAGGAACTATGTGTGAGTAACATGGAATATTGAACAATCTTGTATGAGATGAGATAAAATATTGCTCCTCTATAACCAGTCACTTCATGAGGGTAAACTGATGAAAACACTACAACTGTTAAAAATCAATTCCTTCACTGCAGAGATCGTGACTCTGTATGAAGATTCTAAATAATTATATACTTCTGTAAATATCCAAAAGCTACAGGGGCCTTAAATATCAGGTGCGGGAAGAACTGGAAGTAAAAATACTTCCAGAATTCACTGTGCTTTTTTGCTGAGCACTTCTGTTCTTCTTTGAAAAGATTCAGTTCAGTAGAGTGGGATTTAGGTGACTTCACAATCTCTCAGTTTAGAGTCCTCTATCACCTGAAGAAGTTGATGTGGAGAGTGGCTAAATACGCAATCAGAACTGTCTTGCACCTTTTATTCCCCTTCTTCTACACCCCTGCTTATCTCTGCTTTAGAACACCTTTGTGTTGTTCTGGCCTTTCTTAGTTTTTATCAGGACATCAGAGTAAAAGCTGAAGGATTACAACCACAATGAATATTTAGGTCATGACTTCTTGTAATACTGTCATAGAAAAACAACAATCCTGCTGTTCAAAGATGAGCACTGCAGAGGAGACAGCCACAAAATAGTGAAGCTGAGTAGAGGAGGCACAAATTTGAGAGAGAACTGGTATTTGCAACAAAGGCTAATTAACTGAGGAACATCAGTTTTGAATGCAGGAAGTGCACTGACTTGGTAATACCCACATGCCAACAGCACCAAACAGAAAACAGGAGTGAATTTCACAGTGAACAAAACCCAGTAGCATGAATAAGGGACAGGACCACAACAATTATTTGATCATGTAGCTGCATTTAGTGCTAGATCTCCATGCTCTGCCTCCATTTAAACATCTGAGAACACTCAGTGGATATGTTACAACCAGTAGAACTCACTCAAGATTATTCTGCAGGTAGTAGAGGACTCCAAGCTCGTTGAGGGTTCGAGCATTATCTGGTGTATCCTTGCCTAATGTGAGCTCTTCCAGTTGCAGGGCTCTTTGGCGCAGGAGAGCAAAGCCACACTACAGCAAAGAGAAGGAAATGTAAGCCACTCACCAGTAATTTTAAAGTTTAACACTAAAGACAGAAAGGCAGAAGACTTAATTTGGTGCCAAAGGAGCACAATAATCCTCCTTAAGTTCTATTTTTGAGCAACATGGCAAACACTTACTTACAATCTATCAGCAAACTGCACCAAAAATGTGAAATTTTGGTTAAAATTTCCAGCAAATTCAAGTTACTGTGCTGTGACACTGCTTTCCCTTCATCAGACATGCTTATTGATAAACTCCACAGTTCAAATAACCAGTTCAGATCAAATTCTTATGTTTATAAGTTTATAATTTAAAATCAATATTATCTCCAATCCTAAACACCACATAAAAACACATATGAAATATTACTCAAGGTTTCACATCAACCTTTTTAAAATGGGCAGACAAATTAATTCTTACAAGCAAAATAAATCAAAAGTGCAGCTCTTTTTACACACTCTGCCTATTTTTGATGTTGGCAGTCTTGATAAAAATATTTTTGCAGAAGAACTCATTACAGAAATAGACCGAATCTTCATGAATCAAATTCATTCCTATTTAATCACTGTGGAAATAGCAACATGTTTATGGGTTTTACTACTTTTGTTAGAGCTACAACTTGAGCTCTGGAGTTACTAGCTGGACTCTTACAGTACAGGCATTACATGATAAACCCTTAACTCAAAAATGACAAGAGAAGCCCTGTAGATGAAAAACAACACAAAAGAAGAAAGCAGAGGAAAACTCTGTATCACCTAATATTTTTACTGGGATTTTCCACTGGAGTAAGCATTGTATTCACTAGTAGGACAAATGCCTCAGCTATTCTGGAGAACACCTTTTTTCATTGTCACTTTGACACACAATGGTATCAGCTGTAATTCTGCAACTCTGGAATATATATATACACTTCTTTCTTTTCCACTTCTCTCAACTTCCATTCCAGCTGCACTGATACATCTCCACTTTCAGCAGAGTTGAAAGGGCAGTTACCAAAGCTGCTGCTAAGGTACTTCACTACCTATACCCTCAATTATCAAAAGCCTTGGAGTATTGTCAGTTATGCAGACACAATTTATCATCAGTTTAGCACAGCTGCAACATGCCCTGCACCTCTTTTTAAATATCAAGCACTTCCTTACCAGACTGCCTTTCTGCCTTGCTGCTTTTTGGCGTATTTTGAAGGACTTTTTCCTCAGTTGCTCAGCTTGTTCATATCTGAAAGCAGTTATTTGTAGTGTGAGAAGAATGTCAAATGTAACATCAATAAGTATGCTGGAAAGATTCTAAGTTACTTAAGTGTACAGATTTGAAAATTTAAGATTCTAGAGAATAATTCTGGCTTTTTTCAAGTATAACATTTACATGATGATAAGGGACAGACAATGTTTCTCCTTTATCTCTACAAAATTTTTGTTAAAATAAGCACAAAAGTTGGCCCCCCCGTGTGACCTGCTACAAGAACAGAGGGGATGTTCATGGTTACATTTGAACATATGCAACTTGAAAAAAAGAACCTAAGAAAAATTCTGGCTTCAGGAAGAAAACTTTTGCTGTTTTTTTTTTGTTTGCTTTTTTGTTTGTTTGTTTTAGTGCCTCCACATAAAACAAAACCAGTGTAATCAAGCTTACTTGTTCTGCTTTTGGTACAAGGTTGCAAGCGCGTCAAGCTCGCGGGCCACCCGAGGGTGTTCAGCTCCATAGGCGTTCTCAGAGATTTCCAGTGCCTGTTTATAGAGCTGCTCAGCATTGCCAAACTTCTTCCACTGCACATACACTCCTGCCAGCTGGTGGAGAGACTGTGCCACCCTCGGGTGGTCTGGATCCAGCGCCGTCTCGCGGATCTCCAGAGAGCGCTGCAGAGGAGCTACAGCCTGCAACAGCCAATTCCAGAGTGTGAGGGCAGCAGGCAGCATCCTCTATGCTGCAATAACTCAACTACTACCACAGAAAGCACACACTGAGCTCTGCTTCATTTACCTTTTTGCTGTTACAGCAATCTCTAAGTGCACTTACCTGACTGAGAAGACCTAGGTCCTTAAGAAACCGTCCCAGGGTCTCATAAAGATCAGCCAGGCAGATCATACTTTCCTCTCCCTCACTGCTTTTTTCATATTCTTTCAGAGAGTCAAAATACTCAGCTGCCATTGAGCTCTTATCTTTCCCAACCAGCTGCCAGTAACTCAGCAATTCTGCAAAATGTCCCCTGTTTTAACAAGGAAAAGAATCTTATCTCTGATACCCTTCTATTCAGACTGATGCTGACTTAGGACAAAAGGCCTACATGCACAAATGTTGTTGTCATGCCACAGCATCTAGAGAGACAATGCATGGAGTCTAACACTATTCAACAGCAATATTCATTCCTTTACCACCCCCCAGGGTGTAACAGAATAGAAAAGATACATTATTTATATGGAAACAGCATTTCGCACTTCAGCCTCTACTATTCAAGTATTTGAATCTGTCACTTTCTGATTTATTTTGACAAAATATTACTATGAAATGTTTATAATGGCCAAAGCAGTTGCTACCTTTGTACCTTTTATAAAGGTTTTGGGACACAAAGAGATTCAAAAGACACTTGTGTAGCTTTTGCTTATCACCCTGCTGTTGGAAGAGCCAGGGAAGTTCATCTGCACTTCTCCAAGTCACTCGGTCTTGGCTATTGAAAGAAAAACAAACAAAAATTAAAACTCTGACAGGCCTAACATCTTGTCCATTTGATGTGAAAACCAGGCAAGCATACAATTTCCATACCTGAATGTCTGAACAGACAGATTACTGACCTATGTACCCAATTTCTTATATGTTCATTTTCATTTCACCTCAGAAGGCACAGGAACCCCCAGGCACTCCACAGGAAGCTGTTTCTCCATCCCATATGGGCTAAGCGGGACTGCAGCAGCCCACTGTCCCTTTGTGTCTCCTCTGTCTGGCACATTGTGGCCCTATTGGCTTCCTGCTACCCAACAGTGGATGCTTGGTGGAGCAATAAACAGCAGCCCACAGCTGGGATGCAGTAACTCAGGGTGTAAATGCAAATCAGTTTTCAAGCTGGATATGAACTTGTAGATGTTCAGCTGTCCTACTGGACATCGTCTAATCTATGTACTAACTGCTGAACACAAGCGGTTTTCTCCTTCAAGTCCCAAGCAAACTCAAATTTCCTAGCATTTACTGAGAGTTAAAAATCTATGGGGGGGTTGGAGACCACAAAATAACTGATAAGGTATAAATTCATGCCCCTACATTTCCACACAATCACTTTCTCATACGTCCATTCCCCTTCACAGACCTCATTCTTTTCAAAGATTAAAAAGCAACATACCAATAAATTAACAAACTTCTAAACTGACAATTTTGCATAGTTATTTTGCCATAATAATATATTAAACTCGAAGAAGGTATATGAAGAAAACAGAAGTATCTGTGAGGCATAAAATCTGCAATTCAGCACTTCTTGAAGATTTATGACCTACCTTAACTGCATGGTGAAATATTCCACTAGTTTTTGTCTATAGGCAGAAATAACATTTTCACCTGCTCCCATATATTCTAGTTTTACCATCTCCCAAGCCTGAAAGAGAGCATAATTAAAAGACAGAATGCATTTAATTTGTGTAAGTGCTGATAATACACAAGGAGATGAAACACATCTCATGTGTAGAACTGAAAATATTTCAGTGACAAAGGCACTATAAACAAATTGTCTTACATTAGACCACAGCTCTGGTTATTCACACAATATTCCTTTCTCTCTCTCTCACTTTTTTTTTTTTTTTTTGGGAAGCCTATGTTTTCTAGGATACATGGAGGTAACAATTAATAGATTAAATTTATGAAAGTTTGAAAGGCCAAATTTTCAGCAAGACTGGTTAGTCACAGCTGTGGTAGTTTCCACAGTGTTTCTAAATCAGGCCAGATGTTAAGGAGGATGGATGAGCAAACATCAACATTTTAAGGCCTGCCTAGCCTTAGAACAGAACTTATCTAAAAAGCAGGGGTTGGAGTTAGGGGTTGGAGCTTCACTTGCACATGTTTAGAATCACAAACTCTACCTGGAGGTGCTGGAACTTCAGCAAACCACAGCTATATGTCAGCAGACACATTTTGTGCAGGCTGTGAAGGAGTGAGGCCAGTACTGCAGAAGTCAGCTCAGGATAAAGCTCCATCAGCTCTGCCTCACTCACCCCATTGTGGCTGACACCAATTACACACAGTATCTGCATGAAGCAGAAAACAAGATTTCACATAGTTAGTAATATTTCCAGGAGAGCTTAGTTACACTGAAATCTCAAGAAAAATACTGTTTACCACTGTGATAACTTTATAGCCAAAGGAAAAAACCCTGCCTATACAAGCCCTTTCCCTCTCCTCAAAGAAGAGACCTCAGTATTAATGGTTTAATATTCTAATAGATAAAGCACCAAATAGGACACTCTGGAACAAACAAATGGCTCCTCAGACTTTCCTCTAAAACACTGGGAGAGAGTAACTCCATTATCATGAGGAACTTCCATCTAAGTAAAATATGCTGAGGGTCTTCATGCTGCCAGAACCAAAGACATAGCAAGTAGGAGTATTGTGTCTTAATTATAAAATGTTTTGCACAAGAGGGAAATTCTGCAAAGGAGGAGGAGTCAGAAATGTAATAAGCAATGCTTGTATTCATAAGATACCATGTTTTGATGCTCAATTATGCTCAGTGTAGTTAATCACTAGATCATGGTAGTGATCAGCACGGAAGTGCTAATTCTGTATCAGATCGTAGTGAAAAAGCCCTGGTTTATTGTGTGAGACAGCAGCTC
Source organism: Alaudala cheleensis (assembly GCA_013398995.1). Taxonomy (NCBI): domain Eukaryota; kingdom Metazoa; phylum Chordata; class Aves; order Passeriformes; family Alaudidae; genus Alaudala; species Alaudala cheleensis. The sequence continues at coordinate 28,512 of VWYE01002312.1, forward strand.
ACCTGATACTTAACACAAAGCAGTCATGCATTCTATAGCTATGCAACAGATGTAGTTACATTAATTAAATTGCCACTTCTATACTAATAATACACAATAATCTCTCAATCATACATATGAACTAATATAAATTTCTACTTACTTTTAGGTTAAGAAAAAGTCTTTACAGGGAAGAGTATTCATTACCTGTAGAAATAGTGATGCATTCTCTCTTACCTCTCTCAAAAGACCTTTTTCTTTATCACTCTGCAATGATTCCTGAATTGATCTCAGAACAAGCCTGTACAGTGACACTGTGTCTTGACACTGGCAACACTGCTGAAGAATCTCATCAATATTTCCTTTATTTCCAACACTAAGCAGAAAGACAAAAAGGGTAAGGTTTAGCATATTAAATTTGGTAGAGTAAGATTGATTTGAAAACTACAGAAGAGTTCTATCTCAAATTCCTACTGGGTTCAAAAGGTGCACAGCATCTGGTGAGATTTAAACAAAGAAGAAGTGATTTCTTGCAAGCCAATTTCTGCCATAGTGTCTGATTTTTCTAAATAGCTGCCACAGATTTATTAAAAAACATATGCTGCAGTGTTCTTCTCTCTAGCAGGAGTACAAGTAAGAACATCAGGATGGATAAAGATAAAACCACATGCTGCTATTTCATTTAATGCATTTGTTTTCAGGAGCAATTAAGTCTTCCAGGACATAAAACGTGAACAAAAATAATGAAATCAGTCACCCAGAGTAAATTACCAATTAGTGTATCATCTTCTGGGAGTCACTTAACTAAAAATGCATCTTTCTCAACAAGATGAAGTCCAGGTTAATAAGAAGCCAATGCACTTATTAGGTATTCTCTTGCACAACAGGGAAGATTAATTTTCTCCACAGCAGGGATTACAAAGCTAAGGACCATATGCAGGATGTTAAACTAAACCGTCATTGAACTTCCTTGTAGCCTAAAAAATCTATGGGGAAAACTGTCTGGTACATCAGTAAATACAACACACCTGAATTTAACTGTTTAACAACACAATACCAACATTCTCCAAATGCCTTTAAAAAACCACTGAAGCAACTGATACACCCATAAAGAAGAAAAAATTAAAATAAAATAGAAGCGCTGAAAACAAATAGATTCAAGTATTTGGATTCACTTGGTATCAGACTGGTGACTGTACACTCTGATTTCTGTTCCTGTTGCCTTCACAGTCAGTGAAGGGCAAAACTTCTCCACTGTTTTTCTTAACAAGATTCATTCTGTGCTAAATGGAAGTATTTCAAAAGACTAAACCTATTTGAAGCCTTCTAATCTAGTGAATACCATAGTAATTTCCAAAACACTTCAACTTACCAAGCAATGGTTTTGCCCAAGAGAGTGACATACAAAGCATTGCAAGTTGTGGCAGAACGACAATGTCTCTCAAGCTTCTTCTCCTACAACATTTTAAATAAAATCTGTGAGCTGAGATGAAACTAATCATACAAATAAAATGTTCACTGTTTGATAAAAAACCAAAAGTTTTAGATATTCTTCTATCTGTAACATCTGAAGACACAAAATACTGCACACGTTTCCAGCTATAGGAGCACATGAGTGAAAATTCCCATTAGAATTTAAGATGAAGAGTCTTAACATTAGGATCTAACATTACATCTCAACATGAAGGTTACCTTAGACCATCAGTCTCAAGAGCAAAGGTAAAAATACTATTTTTCCCAGTTTGTCAATCATTGTTACATTATTATGCAACAATAATTCATTAAAACATAATGAATTAAATTCATTATTTTGAAGGTTGACTTCTGGTATTCTGAAATAAACTAACACATTTACAGCAGCATCTGCAATTGCACAGTTTTTCTGTTAAAAATTTATGTTGTTCCATCTGTGTTTCAGTGCTATGAGCCGTGGGGTAAAAATACTCAAACTTCATGCTATCTTGAGCAATCTTATTTAGTTAGCTAAATATAAGTCTTTATTTTGGCAGCTGCACTTATTTCATCTTTCCATGTTTTCATTAAAAGTTATACTAGAGTAAGGTATTTTAGAAAAACTGCAACAGACATACCTGCTCTTTAGTCAATTTAACATTTGCAGAGTTACATTCTGCACTAATGAGAGATTTAACATCTTTGGAATTCAGTGGATCAAGATGAAGAGTGGGCCATAACCTTTGGTAGGAGAGAACAAAGTCATATTTGAACCTTATTAAATAGCACACAAAAGGAAAAGACATCAGAGTTCCAGGGCTTTTTAAAGATTTATATCAAAGCAGTAATTGAAGCTGTTCCCTGCTACTGTGAAATTCTAATCATCTGAAGTAAAATTTCTACTTTTAGCCTTGTCCTGAATCTACATCATGGTACTGCAGTTCTTGATGTACATTTAATATTGTCTTTCATACATTCATGTGGACAGATCATCACAGTAAAACAATACTCTGGTTTTCCAACAGCTAAAATCTATCATGGCAGATGTAATAGAGAAGCTTTCATCCTCCCCATAGGTTGCAAAATCTCATCCTATTAAATCTCCATGTCTTGACAAATCTGTCTGCTCTTCAGTGAGTAACTGCAATTTAAAGTAATAATTCTAAGCTAGGACACTTTGACACATCACAGAAATGTAACATACCTCCATGCCTGTGGACATGTTTCCACATTCACTGATACAATCACTCTCACGTTCACTGGCAGTGGATCTATCAACCACTTCATGTGCTTCTCAGCTTGCTTAAAAACAAATTTTCATTTCTTAACACAGAGGTTATTCAAAACCATGCCACAAGTTACTATGTTTCATTAACGGTGCAACCCAATGAAAGGAGTCTTAAATTCTCCAGTGTCCTTTAGAATCTTTTATGATCTAGTCCTCTAGACTGTACTAAATGACCCATTTATATGTATGAGCACAACTGTACACTAAATAAAGCAGAATACTGTTGTTGAAATGCTCACCTCATAAAAACCAGACTATTTACATGCCCAATAAGTCAGCTCACAGCCTTGAATCTTTGGATAAGTAATGTAACCAGACTGCTCAAAAATTAAGGTGTAAAGATAAAATTTAGAAGAAAAAAACCAAAACAACCCCCAAAAAATAATGTATGGAAATAACTCAAATGCACTTTTTAAAAAACTATTTTTTATATGTTCTCTTCAGAGCAAAGCAAACACTAATATTTTTGTTACATAGCTATGGCTGAACCAATTGCAATAGTCAAGATTCCTGTTAGACTGGCAAATGGCAAAGACTTTGAAAACATACCTGTATTTGGTCAATAGAGTCAATAATTATAATAATGCTGCCTTGATGGCGTGCAGAAAGCTTTTCCAGCCAACGGGGAAACTCTTCCAGAAGTTTAGCTGGATCGAAAGTCAGAGGTGATACTAACCAAGAGTGTTGCATAAGCTGCAGAATTATAAACATGTACAAGAAATTCTATCTTAAAAATCGGCTAGGATAGTTGAAAGAAGTCCTATAGACATAAAATGGGGGAAAAAAACAGTTCACCCCTGCTACCTCACCCTCCTGCCCAAAAAAACTCCATGTGATTTGGGGGCAGTTTTTGTAGTCAAATTCACTAAGTTCTTTCTTTCTAGTATATGTAGAAATCTGGCATATGCAGAACAAAGAATATTTCTTGAACTCAGTGTGTAAATTCTGGAGAGATAACCTTTACACAAGAGACAAATATGGAGACTTAAAGGATTTGAAGTTGCACAGATTAAACAGGCAAATATCTAAGACAGATGAGAAAATTGCACAACTGAATTAATTTTTCTACAGGTTTTAGTACTCTAAGGCCCTTAGTGCCACTCTGTGATGGAAAAAGCAAGTTCAGACCCTGGCACAAAAATGATACTTCTTATTCCCCATGTATTTAGCACACAATTAAAAATAAATTAATATAGAAGAGAGCTTAGTTTAGAAACAAGATGATGCCAAGTGGCCAATACAGCCTCAGGTTTCTAAGCACATAGAAATAAAAGGTACCACCTGTGTCTCATTGGCCAGATGGCAAGGAATTTTGGAACTTTATATGGTTTTATGAGTCATCAATATAGGTCATTGGAAACATAACTGCTAATGCTGATCTATTATGAATATCCCAGAGATGCTATTTAATTGAGCTACATTAAGCGTATAGGATTGCATTCCTCTCATTCTGCAATGCCTTACATTGCATGGACTCACAGTAAGTTTGGATTGGAAGGAGCTTTAAAGGCCACCTGTTCAAACTCCCTGAAATGAGCAGGGACATCTCCAACCAGACCTGGCTGCCCAGAGCCCTGGCCAATCTGAACCTGAATATTTTTCTACTATTACTTTTAACTGATGCTGAAAATTTGTAGAAAATGTTATCTTTGCACACATACACACAAAGAAAGATGCAAGGCAGGGTATGTAATACATGTCCTTACCTTTAGAGTAAGGCGCTTAATTATCAATGCAGACTCTGAACTCGTAGACATGGGCCTCCCAACAAAGTGGTAAAGAATTAGAGTGTTTGGTGAATGCTTCTGCTGCAATTGAATCCTAATGCAAGAAGAGAAGAAAAAAAAAGACTCAACAGACTGTAATTTTGCAAATAGTTATCGAGCAAAAAGCATCAGTTTTGCCAAAGGAAACAGAATATCTTAGCTACACGTGTTCCATGTTTATTTTACAAAACAGGATGGACATTTCCTGAGCTATAATTGAAGTTTTAATGTCAGATTCCATTTTTGCTCTCACCATTACTGACAGCAATTACTAAGTGTCCTTCCTGGCACTGAATAGTCATGTGCCACTAAGCTTTTAAAAACCAATGATTCCATCAATTTATTTTTATGACAGCAGATTTTGTCACAGCATACAAGTGACCATAAAATTCTATAGTCTATGATAAATTATGAGGATTCTTTCTTTATTTTGGACCCTTCTTGTGTATAAGAGAAGTGCAATACTATTGAGCAATCAAAACCACATCATAATGCTGTGCAAAGACAGATATGCAAGTGATGCCTTATCATAAGGTCTTGCAGCTGGAGTCAGGGAACTGTTAAAGGCAGTCCAGATAAAATTAGCCACTCAAATATCACAAATCTTTCCAGGATGCTTCAAAACCTTCAGCATTCTGTAAATGCCTCGTGTTACTGACACAATGTTTGAAATGTAATGGAAACTTTTTCCTTAAATTTCATCCATATCCAAAAAAAAAAAAAAACACCAAAAAAACAACAAAAAAACCTACCATTTTGACAGAAGGAGAGATTTCCCAGAGCCTGGTCCTCCTGATACAAGCAATGGAGGAATTGGTGCTGGTGCTGCTACTAGGTCATTCAGACGTTCAAAATACTATAAAAAAGAAAGCAGTCATTATAAATATTCCACTGTTAAAGGAAGAAATACAGTGCCTGGTACTGTAAACCAGTTAGATTTAAAATGCATATACCGATTTTAAAGGTAAAGGAGTAATTACTGAAATGCAATACAAGTGTAAATAGACGTTGCAAGGAAACACTTAAACCACAGAATTTATTATCTCTCTTTTTTGTAAGTGTAAAATTAATTAACACTTTTTTCAAAACTCTATTTAAAATGGAATCTTCAGTGCTAATAAACTGAATTAGTGTTACTAGAGTAAATCAACTGTATTCTGTGTTTGTTCAGGCTTCCTTGCCCCCTTTCCCCAAACTACTCCACTGCACTGGATATGGTTGCCAGGAAAAAGTTAGCATCTGCCATGAATGACTGTTTTGAGCATACAAAAGCATACAAAAGAAGGCATTCTTTTAGCATATGACTGTCCAAAAATGTTGCAGTAGATGACAAAATAAACCAAAGCAAAACGCCCTTCATATGCTTGTACATTTCCTAAACAAACTATTGCACCACATTCTGTGATGATTTTAATGTTTATCATCCTACATTCATTATATCTTCCCAACATATAACTGTTCCTGATACAACTTGAAATGTTTTAAAAAAATATTTCCAGTAATGAGTAAGTACTGAGTTTTTCAGCAGCTTTCCACTATAAAGTTTCCTTTGTTCTTCTTTTATGGCTACATGATGAGATGGAATCTTTTCATTAACCATCTCCTAAAGACCTAACTCCAGGTGTCAAAAAAGAGATTGGATTTCCTCGGGGAAAAATAAAAGAGAAATAAAAAAAAATAAAAGAAGAAAAGATAGATACTCAGAGTGTTTTCTACTGATGACCAACTAAGAGGATGCTCTTCTTCTGGCACACTGTTATAGTGCTTTTCTCCAGTGCAGGCACAACTACTTTTTCATCAATTTATTCAACAACACACCAACTGGCATCTCTTCCAGAAAAGAAATATGCCATCAGACATATCAGACATATGGCTTATTCCAGGGTAAGGAGTGATAGCCTTAAGGATGCTCTCAGACACAGCTTCTTCTGTAGAAGTGCATCTTGCCCAACAAGGGACAGAAGTGAGTGATGACTTTCTCTCCATCCATATACCCTTATAATGTACTCACTTTCTCAAATCCCAGCTCACATGTTGAATTAGAGGCCTGCTGAAAAGCTTCCATCTGCTCTTGTTCATCGTGTGCATCCCACAATACATCACCAAAAACTTCTTCTTCAGGAGCAGTGGAGTCTTCCTTATTACCCAAATCCTTGCCTTCTAGGTCTGTCATTTCACACCCCAAGATATCCTAATTAAAAAGAAATTACATGGAGAAAACTGCAACTATAGTGGGAGCATATTTGCTGTTAGTCTCAGACTGTGCCCCTAGTAACACCAATATGCTCATTTCCTTGTAGGGAGCACAGAACATAAACAAATAAGCAATTAAATGAAACTAAGTTAACCCTGACTGCACAGGTCTCAAGACACTGGTTTTAAATAACTCATAGTGGAAACAACACACCACAAGAATAAGGAGAGGATGTATTTATGATATGGATAAACAGAAATTAAAAGCTAATTTAGGTCCATAAACAGAACCCTTCTCCATGGTCCTGTGCTTCTGTCCATAAAAGCACTGCTCAGTTTGGGGTTTTATTTTCCACTTGCACATTTCCTTGCTTGCCAGATATTAATGATAAAACAGAGAGGTACTTTGAACCACATCTAAGTACCACACAGTAATCACACTGACATAATTTAAGATCATAAATCAGTATAGACATAAAAATCTAAAATGCATCATGAACTTTACCTGTTTAATTATTTTTTCCACACAATTATAGATTTCATATGCTCCTTCCTCCACACCTCCAACATGGTCAATCCTCTGAAAAAGTAAGGGGCAAAGCATGACATAACTCTGAATCCAACTGAGAACAGTATTTAAGACTTCCAACAAAATCATTCTGCAACACATTTAAATTCCATTTTGTTGCCTTCCCTAGGTAAGATTCACTTTGCCTAAGAACGTTAAAAGTTGGACATCTCATTTCAGCTGTTCTCAACCATTGTGTCTGAGAGGAAAATATATCATAAGGCATTGAGTTTTAGGCAGCAGTAATCTCTCCAGAGGTGCTCTTCATTCCTTTCAGAGGCTACAGAGGGATTTTGACATTTAAATGCCTAAACACAGGTAAGAAATTCTAACCATACAGCATAGCCATTTTTTTTCAGTGAAAATGTAGTGGCTTTTTTTCCCCCGTTAATGAAAATTTCACAATATCCATAAATTTCAGCTTTATCGATATGCTCACAGAATGAGCCAGAGCTGTGACTGCAATGTAATTTCCTCTAAAATCTGGGACTACTAGCATGCAGTGAGTGTTGTTGATAGCAATTTTTAAATGCCATACCTTTGCTTTGTTCACACAAGAAATTTGCTCAATTAACTGTTGCACTGAGACTGAGCTGACTCTGCCATCCTCCCTTCTGTGGTAAATTAACCGGGGCTTTTCTTCTGGATTTCTCAAGAAGGCTTCTTCACAGTCCTCCAACAAACAACTAGATTGGAAATCAGCATTCTTGTGCTATATTACACTGCTGTAGTAAACAGTTCAATCAACACAAGCTCCGAAGATGGGTTTCACTGCAAAATCTAATTCAAAAGTCATATCTATTTATAGCAAAAAGCAATCAAATACTTCAACAGAGAATCTGAGAAAAAATCTGAAGCAAGAAAAAGCTGAGAGAGAATAATGCCACTTGTACCAAAACCAGCAAAACCATGTATTAATTTTTATGATTATTGATTTGTAAATTTAAAGCTGGTTTTCCTGTCATGCCAATATGCAGAATGAAAGCTAATTGCCTTGCATGGAAAGAATGTGGTTTGACATACGATTAATAACATCATATATATGCTTTGCTATCAGTTATCTGAAGGTTCTGTTCTATCTTTGATCTTTTAGGAAGAGTCCCTTAGTATTTGTCAGATGTCTTGGGGGACAGTCTTTCGATTTATAGGATTTAAAAAGGAGAATTTGACACCTCCAAATTCAAAAGCACTTTGCATTTATATATGTGAATGATATCCACAGTATTCACTGCTGTTCCACAAAAGGAACTACTTGGGGATGCTGACAATAGCTGAAAGGACTGCTCAAATATTACTATCTTGACACAGGAACTACAATTTTCATCAGAGTTTTTCTAAGAGAAATTCTCCAAATTAATACTTCTGGGGTTTTTTTTCCATGCATATTTTGTTCTTCCACATTTGTGTTCCATATACATAAAACTGGATTATTTGGCAACAGCATATAAATCATAACAGTAGCATTCCTAACACAATTCCAAAAGTATCCCTCCTTTGGTGTATTTTCTTTAGTGAATCATGTTTCTTCTTCTAGAAGGTTAAGAAATTACTCACTGAACAGACCGCATTCTATCAGTATTTGTCATGAAACATCATGACTTCAGTAAATCAAGGCTGTCAAAAGCTAGCATAAGGTAACACACAGGAGAGCCATGCAATTAGTCTGAAAGACAGCCAAAACTAGGAACTAATATGTGATAGAATAAACCCCAAATACTATGGACAGGTGTAAGGCTAGATAAGCAAATGAAAAACACTGAGGACATTCACAACAGCCATTTTGAATTCCTAAGACACAGCCACATGCACAACAGAGAGCTGCTCTTGGAAAGCAAAACATTTCTGTGTGTTACTAAGACATCGTTCAAGCTGCATTTTAAGAGAATTTGTCGCTACAAGAAAATGGTACAAAGCTGATACACTCTTTTAAGTGTCTGCACTAGCAAACCTGAAGTTTGAAGGAGTATCACTTTGAAGTTACTAGCTTAGGAAACATACTAAGCAAAGCATCCCATACATTTTAATAAGCTATGCACTCTGCATAAATTACCAGTTGTCATTTGTTTCACCAGCCTGGAAAATACTCACCTTGGCAAAGTTAAATGCAGGAGCAAAATAACTAATGAACTTTTTTCAATTTCCCATTTTCTTACATCCTGATGAGGTCTTTCACTCTCTGTTGAAAAATTAACAACTTGAAAGAAGTACCCCATTGTTTCACAGACTCTCTGCAGTTTTGGAGAGTAGTTCTGAAAGCAAATGTGAGCAACAGTACTTTATTACTAAACATGCATAGCACTAAGGACCTACCAAACAAATCTCAGCTTCTTTTCTCTAAGCAGTTTGTTCCCCTGAAGCCCTTGACAATACTTTCACTGGTTTTACTGAAATAAGTCTACACCTAGTAAAGCTTTCAAGAAGTATTAAACAAATTTCTGAACCAGCATCACACTGGAAACAAGACAGCATATAAGTGTGCATAGGTTTGTGAGGTACTCACTCTAATGAAGATGGTCACCTCTGGCTGAGTCTCATCAGTACTGATAATATAACATCTTACTGTGTTACTCCACAGAGAGTGGGAAAACAGAGGAGTAACCTGCAATAAACTGGCAACAGCAGCATCCCAATCGTCTGCCAATGGGAAAAAAACCAAAAATGAAGTCTTAAATCTTCACATGTCATTACACTGCATAACAGATAAGTCATCACCTCTTAACATCATTAATACTACATTTTATTTTAAATAGGAGTAGTGTTTTTACTCAATTATTTAAATTTTACAAATTTTGAGAACTCATACCATTTGATAATGTCACACCGTTTGATAATGTGGCAAAATAGAAGTATTAAACATATTTATATTATCATCACAATATTTCCTTTAAAAAGGATTGATGAAATGTTTTCATGAAATCAAGCTGACAGTTGTAAAATAAGTAAGAATCTACAGGAGTAAAAAATTCGCTCATAACGAAACACTTTTTTTTCCTTCAGATCTACATGTATTTCAATTAGACCATGTGAATAAATGACAGAAAAACACTGTGGGAACTTCCTCTTCTGGAGAAAAAAAATCCATTGCTTTCTGTAACATTGTGTGTTTATTCCCTACAGAAGCAATGAGTTTTAAAACCTTCTTGGACTCTTCATTTTGTGGCTGGTCATTCCTTCAAGATAGGAATAGGTTCTCTTCTCATGACCACATAGGTTGATGAAAGGCTTAATACATGAAGCTGGAGCCATCTCAGGGAAGACTCACCCCTCCCACTTTGCAGGCAGACTTCTGAATTAGATAGAGCCTGAAGAACTAAACTAAAAAGGAAGAAACTGCCAGCAAACTCAACTATACGCAGGAGAGGTCCCAGAGCCAGAACAACAGTGAAGGAAACCAGAGTATCAAGTGCCAATTTGCAAAGCGGCCACATGGGAAACAAAGTTCAAAAGCAGTAATTATCAACAAGAAAAAATCAAGCACTGATTTACATAACAACACATACATCCTGGTCTTGCAATCAGATTTTCACATGAGGCCCCCTAGGCAGAGTCAAAACCCATGCAAAATCAATGAATAAAACAGAGGCATAATTTATTCTAATACAAATGTGATGTTCACACTAAGGAAGTAGAGAATCTGAATACAAATGGAAAAAAAGAACACCAGCAGATACTGAAAGAAGGAGCCACTATCTTCCACTGTCAACATAAGGAACATGCTCACAACAAAGCACTAGTAACTGCTGTTGGCTACAATCACTGCTGCACATACCATCACATATATTAAACATAACATAGCTACATTTCCTTTTATTTTTACAAATTCCAAATAACCTTTGGTTAAATTACCCAAGAGTGGACAGAAAAGGATCTAAGAAGGAACAGCATTACTTAAGCATAGTTGGAAAAATTCCACAGACACCTACAATCACAGTAAAATGAATTACCATTACGTACCTCTGTTTATATTTGCAAATGGTCCCTCGACATCTATGGAGCTATGAGCAAATTCAGGCCCTCTGAAAGACTGCTGAAGCTGCATCATACTACCCATGGATGGCTCACTTCCCAACACTCCTCCATTCCAGTATTCTGATTGTGCCCCAGTAGCTAAGAATTGGAAAACAAACAAACAAAAAACCCTCTTCATTGTCACTACACAAGGTATATTATCACTCCTGAATACTCCAGCTGAAACCTACAGCCACATGCCACTGACCATAATTTTTTCTCCTTCAGCAGATTTCCTCACACTTATGTACGCTGTAGTACTCAGTGGTTGCTTGTCCAAAGTTAATAGGAATCTATGACACCAAAGGCTGAGGGTATTTCCTAATTTTTGCTATTACACAGGTTGCTTACATACTCATCTGAACCCTTTCCATATTATCAAATTCCTCATCCAGCATATACAAGGTTTTGTACCTACTTCTGCTTTGTTAAAAGATCTAACTCTGCTGCTCTGGAACACACAGCAGCTGACACTGGCACATACCATCATCCAAAGTGTCTATCTAAGACTCCCTCTAGCTTCAGGTGTGATTTTTGGATACCTTGGAGCATCACCTCTCAGATCTAGAATAAGAAAACTCAGAAAAGACTAGAAAACTCAGAATAGTTAATGGAACAATTTTTTTAAAGTGTTCAAGTATCTGTATCTAGACAGTACTCAGTGTCTTCATTTATTCATTTGTAACACCAGAAATGAGAGGTTCCCACAATCTAAACCAAGTTTGCAAGGTTTGCTGCTTTTACCCTTCAAACTATAAGCTGCTTTTCATCTGGATTAATAAAACTTTTTTTTT
>VWYE01002336.1:0-20735 GCA_013398995.1 Alaudala cheleensis
AACCAAAACAAAACTAAACAAATGGAAAAGAAACAACAGAAAATGTAAACCACTCCACATCCATAGTGGATGTAAATATCATTCTTCATACATCCAGCGCTGTCTCTGACCTTGGAAAAGCACTCCATCGTCCTGTCTTTGCCCATGTCCTTGGCTCCACTGCTGCTACTTTGACTTAGCACAGCGCACTGTGGAAGTGTGGAACCATTCCAGGATCCCCACAAAACTCTGTATATGCAGTCTACCAGGAAACTAATGGTGTTACCACATAAGGGGATAGTTTGGATGCTGTGCTACCCAATAGCAGAAATGTCTGTCCTGTTAAAATACTTCAGCTTGTCTCCCAAAACCCTGTGCAGTTGTGTAGTGGTTGGTACTCCCAAGTGTGATGGCATTAGTAGGAGAGGACATTCAGCAGCACCATGGCAATGGAACCAGAGGGTTACTCAGCTTTGGACATTGTCTTTTACAGCCTCAGCAACAACTGAACAGAGTGGAATAACTGGGATAGTGCTTGAGTAATTTTAAATAGGCCATGTGCCTTTTGGAATCAATGAGCTTGCTCCAGCTCTGTGTTGTGAATATCCCAAGTACCAGAGCACTGACATACAGTGCTAGGGGGTCACAGGAAATACTGTACAGAGGTGATTATTGAATGAACTTCATTTTTGTGTGTAAGACAATCTACAAGTCCTACCAAGAAACCATCTTACCCAGACTCTACTTAATTTCTCCTTGTATGATTTTAAAATATGCTAAAATCTAGATACTTACTCACAGCAACTGAGTTGATATAGCTTCAGCCAGCAAAGATCTTAATGTTACTAGACACGTGCTCAGCAATCACTATTGACCTTGACTGATTTTTGATCAGTCAGATGCGAAGAAGTCAATGCTGTTTCTCTGTTCACAAGTGGAATGAAGTAATGTTTTATTAAAATATTGAAGTCATAAAGATGATATTTTAGTTAATGATAAATACAGAGATTTGGAAAAAGGCAAGAACTCACATTTAGAGGAATACTTTTATATAAAAATCAGTAGTACATGTATATAATTTCTATATTCACTTATACTTCTAAGTAATCAAGCTCTAAATTTGCCATGGTTTTACAATTGCTATAATGCACCAGTTTCAGAGTAGGAAGCATACAGGTGGTTAATCTTAACCATCTCATAATGTATCAACATTCACAGACCCGTTCAAAAGCTGCAGACCAACAAGTCTGAGTGGTTACTTTATCCAAGAAAATGCCATGCAGGTTTTTTCTGCTTCCAGATGATTCATCCAAACAAAAAAATTCTGCAGGTTGTTAATTTTTTTTTTAACATCTTTTCTGAAATTAAGCTGTTAGTGATCCTAATGAGTTCTGCCATTATATCCTGTATCAACAGATCCTGCCCATCCTGTCACTTTTAGATCTCAGACATTACCTTTGTGTATTTACTCAATTACGGGATGTGCTCAGCTTTTCTTTAAAGCACATTGGAAGTGCTGGAGGGACTGTGAGCTTTGGATCAGCTCTGGAGTCATTCAAGTGTGAATTGGCTGTGAGTCTCTGCTGCCAAGTCTGCAGGGGAACACAAAAGGTCTGTTTTCATTTCCTCCCACGAGTAAATTCTCAGGGAATTTGTGTATTCCTTTTGGCAAAGAAAGACTTGTTCAGATTGTGTTTAAATTTGTAAAAGTCCACTTCCAGATGATTTTTCAGGTGTTCTTGATTTTTCTCTGAAGCCTTTCTTTTGGGTAATCCTTATGAGCAGCATTTTCATGAGAATAATATTCTAGCTCTGGATTTGACTGTACATATATTGAATGTGTTGGTTTTTTGAAAGATCCTTTATTACACATTCTTCTGATTATCTCTTTGCACATATATAGCTTTAGAATAATGCTCTTGAGGGAGCTGCTATTGCAACACCCAGAGCAGAAAACACCCAAACACTATTGTAAAAGAGACTGCAAATGCATGTCTGAATACAAACTTGGTAGCTGAAGAAGCTCACAAGAATTGTTCATTCCAAAAATCTGCTTCATAATTTAGCCCTTCTAAAACTGAAGTATTTGGACTTGATGATCCCAAAGGCCTTTTCCAACCTTAACCATTCTATAGCAGCTGGGTAATGCTGAGGAGAGGGAGAGGGTAAAGAAATAATAGTTCCCATCCCTTAATAGTTTTTTTGCCTGTTGTTAGTCATTGTTGCACAGGTCATGGATTGAATTAGTTACTTGTTAAAAGCAAGACATTTTATTAAAATATATTAATGCCCAGCCTGTGTGTGTCCAAGGCAGCAGACTTCAGGGGCAGACCTTACCTACACTTGCTGCTGAGGGGTTCACACCTGACACTGGCTTTCCCTGTGCAGGATCTGAGTTAAAATTTCTGTGCACAGCTAAGTCACAGTCTCATTCACTAAGGGCCAGCCTCACTGGTATTTGGGCAGTGCCTGAATTTTGGAGGAGGTTTAAACCATTAACCCCCCAAAATTACAGATGGATTTTAAAATTCATTTCACTTTATCCACTAGAGATCATGTGCAACTGCCTGCAGAGGAGCTGTGCCCACAGACAGTTGAGTTTCACGTATTTTCATGATTTGGGATTCTCTTTTCTTCAGTCCAGTCTTGTTTTTTGCATGCTGTTTAGGAGAGACCTTGGCTTTTCTGAGGCTTTTCAGTCTTCTGTGTGTCATGAGTCTTCTGATCAGCCTTCTGATGGTGAGATGCAATTATATGAAGAATTTATAAGGCAAATCAAATTTCAGATATTTTTAACTTTTATGGGTACAAATTTCCAGACTGCTTCAGTTGCTAGAGCTGATTTTTTTAATGTTGAGTTTGATTTAAGATTTTTGTATTTATATTATAAATGAGAACTTTGTAGCAGGCATCCATGTCTTGTGTACTTTTTAAGATTTTGCACTTAATCGGTTCTGAGCCCTGAGAAAAAATAGATCTTACACAGCACCTTACAATCTAAGTAAGCATTTCTATGCTCTTTTGCTCTGGCCAGCAAAGTATTTGGATATTGAATCACATGTTCAGGGTTGCAAATGAAATCTGTGAAGGTCAAGGGATTTAAAGTGATATGCATTAATCTCAGAACAGTTGCTTATTTTTATAAGGTTATATTTCGCTTAAATAGACAAACATTCACAGTAAAAATATTCCAAGTTACTGCCTCTAGAGTCATGGTTTCTTTTTTTTTTTGTAGAAGAGATAGATGCTTTCTGATGTACTGAATGTAGAAGGTAAATTGAAGATGAGTTTAGGTTAAATTTTTTCCCTGATGTGTTTTGGAATGGAGCTTCAATTTGCAATTAGTATTTTTAGTCACATTTATGAATGTGCAAATTTACTTTAAAGTGTAATAATTTGACTGAATTTCCTCCCTGTAACTTGGAGTCTTCGTGCATCAGAAATAGGGATTGTTTGGCAAACAAACCCCATGTTTTTTCTAAGTACAAGTGGCAAGAAGTACCTTTGTAAATGCTGTTTTAGGTATTTCCTGAAGCTGCTGTGAATCCAGGAACANTTTGGGTTTTTTTAACATGTTTTTTGAAATTAAGCTGTTAGTGATCCTAATGAGTTCTGCCATTATATCCTGTATCAACAGATCCTGCCCATCCTGTCACTTTTAGATCTCAGACATTACCTTTGTGTATTTACTCAATTACGGGATGTGCTCAGCTTTTCTTTAAAGCACATTGGAAGTGCTGGAGGGACTGTGAGCTTTGGATCAGCTCTGGAGTCATTCAAGTGTGAATTGGCTGTGAGTCTCTGCTGCCAAGTCTGCAGGGGAACACAAAAGGTCTGTTTTCATTTCCTCCCACGAGTAAATTCTCAGGGAATTTGTGTATTCCTTTTGGCAAAGAAAGACTTGTTCAGAGTGTGTTTAAATTTGTAAAAGTCCACTTCCAGATGATTTTTCAGGTGTTCTTGATTTTTCTCTGAAGCCTTTCTTTTGGGTAATCCTTATGAGCAGCATTTTCATGAGAATAATATTCTAGCTCTGGATTTGACTATACATTTATTGAATGTGTTGGTTTTTTGAAAGATCCTTTATTACACATTCTTCTGATTATCTCTTTGCACATATATAGCTTTAGAATAATGCTCTTGAGGGAGCTGCTATTGCAACACCCAGAGCAGAAAACACCCAAACACTATTGTAAAAGAGACTGCAAATGCATGTCTGAATACAAACTGGGTAGCTGAAGGAGCTCACAAGAATTAATTATTCCAAGAATCTGCTCCATAATTTAGCCCTTCTAAAACTGAAGTATTTGGACTTGATGATCCCAAAGGCCTTTTCCAACCTTAACCATTCTATAGCAGCTGGGTAAAGCTGAGGAGAGGGAGAGGGTAAAGAAACAATAGTTCCCATCCCTTAATAGTTTTTTTGCCTGTTGTTAGTCATTGTTGCACAGGTCATGGATTGAATTAGTTACTTGTTAAAAGCAAGACATTTTATTAAAATATATTAATGCCCAGCCTGTGTGTGTCCAAGGCAGCAGACTTCAGGGGCAGACCTTACCTACACTTGCTGCTGAGGGGTTCACACCTGACACTGGCTTTCCCTGTGCAGGATCTGAGTTAAAATTTCTGTGCACAGCTAAGTCACAGTCTCTATCACTAAGGGCCAGCCTCACTGGTATTTGGGCAGGGTCTGAATTTTGGAGGAAGGTTTAAACCATTAACCCCCCAAAATTACAGATGGATTTTAAAATTCATTTCACTTTATCCACTAGAGATCATGTGCAACTGCCTGCAGAGGAGCTGTGCCCACAGACAGTTGAGTTTCACGTATTTTCATGATTTGGGATTCTCTTTTCTTCAGTCCAGTCTTGTTTTTTGCATGCTGTTTAGGAGAGACCTTGGCTTTTCTGAGGCTTTTCAGTCTTCTGTGTGTCATGAGTCTTCTGATCAGCCTTCTGATGGTGAGATGCAATTATATGAAGAATTTATAAGGCAAATCAAATTTCAGATATTTTTAACTTTTATGGGTACAAATTTCCAGACTGCTTCAGTTGCTAGAGCTGATTTTTTTAATGTTGAGTTTGATTTAAGATTTTTGTATTTATATTATAAATGAGAACTTTGTAGCAGGCATCTATGACTTGTGTACTTTTTGAGATTTTGCACTTAATAGGTTCTGAGCCCTGAGAAAAAAAAAAAATCTTACACAGCACCTTATGATCTAAGTAAGCATTTCTATGCTCTTTTGCTCTGGCCAGCAAAGTATTTGGATATTGAATCACATGTTCAAGGTTGCAGATGAAATCTGTGAAGGTGAAGGGATTTAAAGTGATATGCATTAATCTCAGAACAGTTGCTTATTTTTATAAGGTTATATTTCGCTTAAATAGACAAACATTCACAGTAAAAATATTCCAAGTTACTGCCTCTAGAGTCATGGTTTCTTTTTTTTTTTGTAGAAGAGATAGATGCTTTCTGATGTACTGAATGTAGAAGGTAAATTGAAGATGAGTTTAGGTTAAATTTTTTCCCTGATGTGTTTTGGAATGGAGCTTCAATTTGCAATTAGTATTTTTAGTCACATTTATGAATGTGCAAATTTACTTTAAAGTGTAATAATTTGACTGAATTTCCTCCCTGTAACTTGGAGTCTTCGTGCATCAGAAATAGGGATTGTTTGGCAAACAAACCCCATGCTTTTTCTAAGTACAAGTGGCAAGAAGTACCTTTGTAAATGCTGTTTTAGGTATTTCCTGAAGCTGCTGTGAATCCAGGAACACCTTTGTGCTGGACAGGCAAATGTCTGGGTTAAAGCATTTCTAACTCTGAGTTTTCCTGTATAATTTCACAACATATAATGCTAAATGATAGAAAAAGATAACCTAGCTGTTGTGGTTATTGCAGGGTGTCTAAATCATTCCACACTTTTAATCAAAGTTAGCACAGTGGTAGGGCAAGGGGAGTTAACCATCCACTACTCCTTCCACTGTTTGTTCTCCTAAATCCGTACAAAATGTCTCTTACAAGTTCTTTAACAATGTACAGTTGAAGAATATATTTATTCTTTTATCAGTAATTTAATTTTCTGAATCTTACCAGTAACCCTGTTAAAGGAAAAAAAAGCCTCTGTATAGATACTCTTAAATATCTAATTATTGGCTGACCAAGCATTGATAAATTATTTTATGTGACATGAACATCAGGATTGATCCATGGTATATAATTCTCTACACCCCTTAATTGTTTTATATTTGTATGTTTTAGAACTGTTAATACTTTGGATTTCTCTGTTTTTTGAGATTTGTTAGAAATTGAAATTACTGGTGTAAGCTGCCCATCAGGTAACTCCTTTAAGATTCTGTTGTGTCTTTTTAAAATTTATTTGTAATACTGAAATATTTCTCGTTGCATATATTTTCTGAGCTTCCATCGTCTAGCAGTTGAAGATTGTTCATTTTTATGTGCTAAAATTCCTGAGGAAAGACATGAACACATGGCCGGACTAATGCATCCCATTGAGCTTTAGTGAGGTAATGTGTGTATACTTGTGTTTGGGTTACAGAAGATTCAGATGCACTGCCAGAAAAGAAATTAAATAGCAGTTGAAAAGCAGTTTTAGAAAGGATGAATTTGTAATATCAAGGAGACAGAGGAGCTTTTCAGTTTATTTGAACAAGTAAATGAATAGGGGGAGAAAGAGAAATCTTGGAATTATCTTTAGAAATGAGTCATTTTCTATCTTGTAAAGACTTGTCTCCATGTATCTCTCTGTGGCTGTCTGTCAGTCAGAGCCAGTTTGCTGAAGGAGCTGAAGGAGGCTGGAGTTTGTGTTGTGTTTGCCAAGGAGGACGATTGCCCCTCCACTTACCCATGTAGGTTGGCTCCTTCCCTTAACAGCAGTGTGTTTGTGAAGATAAATACAGAAGAGAACTGGGACCTGTTACATCTGGTGGTAACAGCTTGGGCAGCAGCCCACACCTTGCATAAAGACCTCCAGGTCTGCTAGGAAGTAAGCTGGGTTTCCATGAGATAGCTCTATAAATTACCAGTCTCCTGGGGAAAAAAGAGATCATCCAGGGTTGGCAATTGGCACAGATTTTTCTAACAGTAGTAAACAGCTTGTTTTCCAGCCTTGGTAGTTGTGAAGCCAAGGCTTGTGCAGGTTGATTTCAGCTGAAGATAATCTGAGCCTTTGGGCAAAATAGAACAGCCACCACTTGAAGCAGAAGTGTCACCCCAGCATCTTGTTGCCACTTTGAGTTTTTTGAAGGGAAAAGATTTATCCTGTTCTCCCAAGCTCTGGGACAAGGGAGAAGGAAAACAGAGAGGGGAGGAGCTGGAGCTTGTGACAACACAGCAGAAATCAGATGGTCTCGGTCAGGCTGGGGAAGGGAATGGTGGGAAATGTCAGAGGGTTCTCTCACTGTGCTGCTCGAGCATCCCCACCTCATGTGTGCAATGTGTGAGACATGAACACTCGAGTGGTGCCTTTTGTGCCGCAGCCCCAGCCACACTGAAGGATCACTGTGCTAACTGCTGCATTGACAACCATTCTTTCCTGCAGGGGCCTCAGAAGGCTTGACAAATTAGTGTAAGAATACAGAGTATATGAGGGAGAACAAAGCAAATATTAGAGCTAGTTAGCAAATCATCCGAAATGCTTAATGCCTCAAATAAAGAAATTTATTCTGAGGGAAAACCACAGTGCCAGCTGCCGTGGCTCTTGCACCTCTTCTTCTCTGCTTCCAGGAGAAACCCTCTTGTTTTCTCAGGGCAGAGGTGGGGAAAGAATGTTAAAGGAAAATTTAAAAAAGTGATACCTTCCTATGTGAAAGGAAATAAAAGAATGTGAGAGATTTGAATGACAGTTTAACGCTTTTGTAGAATTTTGTAGATAAACAATATCTTTGGACGAAAATGGGAGCTTTATTTTGCCATTTAAGATAAACTCATATTTATTTCAGTGCTAATGCAGACCAGTACGTACATTTGTAAAGGACGAGTAAGCAAAACAACCTCCCTGCTACTGCTTTGCTGTTGGGAGTTTGTAATTGGTATTATGAGAAAAAAGTTAAATGGGATTTGAAGGATGATAAGATCTTGTTTCTACCTTTATAAAATATATGTGTGTCATACATTTATATGCAAATGAAAAAATTCTGCTGTGTGACAAAAGGAGAAAATTGTATTGGTGCTTTCTGATTTGAAGAGGCTTTTGATTTATCATATTTACTGCAGTATATTGTTCCAGCTAATACCATACCTATTTAGAAAGGTATAAAGTCCTTTCAAATTTCTTTACAATGCTTGTGGTCAGCCTTGCATGAAATAGCCATTTGTTCTTCTCGTATTAAAGCTTGTGCTTTCATGTAGCTCTGAGAATTTGCTATTACTGTAAATTAATTTCACTTCATTAAGTGGCTGGGTCACAGGCAAGGGAATAATAGCAGCCAGAGACACAGGAGATTACTGGTTTGAATAGTCAGGAATTGGCACCCACCACTTTCTCTCTAATACTGGAAAGAAGCTTCTGGCTGTCAGAGCCATTTGATTAATCAAAAAAAAAAAAGCCAATGAATGTGAACTTTAGAGTTAGACAAGATAAAATTATTATCTATACAAACAACATTTTACAGTGTGGAACAATGGATTCTGGTCCCTGTGGGAGAGGATGGTAAAGATTCAGATCTCTGTTACTTTGCTGTTATTTCAGGTCACTTGTGATTGTTCAAAGTCATTGACTCAGCAGTCTTACATTATGCATAGAGAGCTCAGTTGTGAAGAGATTACTCCAGAGATGGAGAGTTTATTATTTAGATATTAATTTGTCCTCTCATGTAAATGATTATTTCTTCTGCCAAGATGATTATGGTAGGGTCTAATAAAAAAAGATAGCTCTTGCTTTTTTCATATTCTTTTTTCCAAGCCTGGCCCCATATTTGCTGAAAACAACTGAAGTGGTAAACAAGCTGTTTACCACTGTTAGCAAAAATCTGTGCCAATTGCCAACCTTGGATGCATCTCCTTTTTCCCAAGAGACTGTTAATTTATAGAGATATCTCATGGAAACCCACTAATTCCAGTAGATTTCTGATGAAAGCAGTAATATCTAAAGAAAGCTGGGGGGAGTGATTTTTCCACTGCCCTTATACTGAATAGAAAGAACAAAGATGTATTGAAAAGCATCCTTAGTGCAGATGTTTCAGAAGGGGCTGTAAAACTGTCCCCTGAGGAGCATGGAAACTACATGGTCAGAGAGGTGAATTTAGGGTACAGCAGCTTCATGGAGGCACAAACAAGTTAGGAGGCCCCCAGAGCTGTTGGAATTACGGTGGATATTCCTGCAGCATTTCCTCTGAAACTTTACACAAGGCATGGAATGGAATCCCTGCTGCTCTCTTCTCAGCCATCCCCACTGCTCCCTGTTAAACAAGGGTGAAAATTTCAATTATTGCTCTTTCTGCATCAAACACAGCTCCTGATCTCGAGTCTGTCTCCTCAGCCTGGAGTTGTATGTGGCACAAAGGCTTTCAGTGTCGCAGTCCTGTCTGGGAGAGAGAGGGAAGATGATGGGTCTTCTGAAAGCACTTTGGTGATGGCAACACATTGTCAGCTCTGTCAGAGGGTGGTGGTTGAGGAAAAGCTGACAGGTCCTGCCTTGCTCTGAAAATACCACATGGCATTTATTCACTCTGTGCCTTTGACACTCTCAGATGGAAGCCGTGGTGGTGCTTTGTTCTGATTCTCTCCTTGTACCCATGCTTGTTGTAGGATTACTCGCAAAGAAAAGCTTGTTGTAAAGATTGATCACTAATTTATCAATGTTTCTATCTTACCCAGACTGTATATGATGTATATCAGGTAGCTAAGGGTGGCATAATTACTTGGATAATTCTGCAAACATTTACATATGTAAATTCAAAAGGGGAATTTGTATCAGCCCAATTAGTCATGCATTTTAAATCATATTGATTTTAAAAGCGTGGTACTGGAAATTTATAGCCATTTTTGAGTTGCTGTCACTTTACTTAAAACGTCAAAGGAACTTTGATTTTTGCATCAGACAGATGCTTCCAACGTCTTTTTTTTTTTTCCCAAGGCTCTTCATTTTCTGTGGTAGTAATTCAAGCAGTGATAAAAACAAGACATTTCAGTTTATTTCAGTTATTACTACAATTATTCATCTGAGACAGATTTTGAGCCTTCTTTGGCAAATGGGATGGAATAGGAAAGCTCAAGATTTCATGTAGTGCTTTCCCGAGCTGCACAGGCATGGTGTTCAAAAGCAGAGCTTGAGAAGCATCAGTTCATTGAGCAATTCATAATCAGTTACTAAATGAAAGTTCAAGTTTTATTCATTAATAATGCACAGTAAGTCAGAGAGAAGGATTCAGGCCCATGTGAAGGTTGTGGAAGCTGTATGGTATCTTAGTTGTTTTTAAAGTACAGGAATAAAACAGATAAAAAGCCATCCCAAGATTATGTTGTTTGGTTACTCTTAGTCTGCCACAGGTTCTAGCAGTGGAATTTCAAATGAGAATTGTGTAACAGTAGCACGGAGTAGTTTTGGTTGTTATTACTGTTTTGGGGGTTTGTTTAAAAGTAGGGTTTTTCTGGCAAATTTCAGGCACTTGGCTTGGCTGAAGGGTGGACTCTGTTGCAGAGTGTTTGGCAGAGTAGGTACCCATAGTGGCATGCCTTTCCCTCAGCTAAGTCTAAGTATCTGTAGTTACACTAATTCAGAATTGCAAACTGTAGTGGCTATTTATTGCTGTTTACTGCGCCCAAGGAAAGAAATGTCCTCCCCTTTTTTTAACTAGGTAGGTAGGTGGAGTAGAAAATAATTTTGTCTGGCTTTTGGAAGCTGATGAAGCTTGTTCTGCTTGTTCGTTTCTCACAGTGCAGTTTCAGGTGGTGTAAGGTCACATCTCTGAACAAAACAGCGTTGAGGACTGGGGAATCCTGTCATTGACTCTGTCCCAAGAACAGACAGAGGTCTCTGTGCAAGCAGGCTTGAGTACAAGAACAGGTGTTGAAGTAACCAAAACAGTAAATGAAAGTTTGTGTTACAAAGTCATCTTTTTGAGTACACCCTACTAAACCTAGTATACCTTATTTAGGCAAGACCCTAAAACAAGTGACACGTGGCTCAGAATTCCAGGTGGTCTTCCATTTTAAAAAGAGCAGGAGAACCAGTGGTCTAGAGTTTTCACACAGCTGCAGTAAACTCTTCAATCTGTCTGGAGACACATGGGGCCAGAGATGCTGTAGAGAGGGAGGAAGAGTTTTATGTTTGTAGAGGTTTATCTACAGCTGGGGGCAAACAACTCCATCTGTCTCTGGGTTTGAAATGGAGTAAATAGCTGGTGAGAGTTTCAGAATGAAGACAGGCTGTGTACTTTTAATTAATTTGGGAAATAAATCTTCCTGTGGAATAGGAGCACAGAGTAGCTAAGGGAAAGCAAAATAATGGTATAGGAGTGTGCTGCAGTCTTCTCACTTGACTGATAGTTCTTCTGTTTCAGCTGTGCACTACAGACAGGTGAGTAATGTCTTGTGCTTGTTGAGAGGGACAGGAAGGAATCAGCTGCCAGAGAGACAGCCAAGGCACAGATTTTAGAGAGAATTGCTGAATAGACTTAATGAAAAGAAACAGGGAGCAATGGGAGGTGAGGGAGGGTGATGTTTGAGCATGGTACGAGGCTGCTGTGAGAGGCAATTTGCACAGAGCCCAGCCGTGTGCTGTCTCATCTGACACAGCCAACTGAAGTGCTGAAATGTGCTCTCAGAGGCAAGGCACAAGGAATCCAGTGGGGGAAATGGCTCCTTGCCACTTGTCCCAGAAGTGTCACCCTGGATGGCAGAGGCACCTCTCTCCCAGAAGCCAACAAATGGTGACATAAAAATGTACTTATTCAAACCATTTCAAAAGGACTGCCCTCCTCTAGTTTTCCTTTTCCTAAAGCCACAGGAGGGAATGAATGCATGACACATAAGTAGAACAGAAACAAACTGTGTGCAGTAATAATTTACACTGGATTATCAGGAAAGTGTATACTTTGACCAATAATTCCTACTTAGATGTAGCCAAACTTAAAATCAGCGGCCAGGACATGTGCAAACATCTTTTTTCCTTGGTAGCATGCCTATTAATACAGTCCTGTTGAAAAGTTGCAGCAGTGTTTTTTCTATCCCTGTCAGTCCTAGATTTGCAACATTTTCTGCATGATTATAAGTGTGTGTATCTATCAAAATGCACATGCATGCTATCAAGTTACATCAAACATGAGAAAATTTGCTCATATTTTCCTAGGAATTGTATGATAAATCCTGGAGTCAATTTTCGTGTTTTCATTCAGTGTGGTGAGAACACAACTTTGTTTAAAATACCCTTTATGCTTTGGATGTTGCTGCTGACCCTATTTTCTTCCTTCCATTTTCCTTTCTCCAGTTTTATGTGCCTGTTCCCAGGTAGATGTGTGGGTATGTATCTGTATTTGTGGGAGCACAGCCACACAAATGTGTACATGCACAAATGTGTATATTTACCCAGGAAGGGGCAGACAGGGATTGTGAATTGACAGTTCTGGCTATGAGCTTCAGATTCATGAAGGGAGAATCCTTCTGCTGCCTTCCAGTGTTCAATTAACAATCAAGCCCCAGACTTAGGAGCAGCTGCAGGAGTCGTGCAGAAGGGTAGAATTTGCAAGTGCAAACTTGTAGTGATATTATAAGCCAAGCTTTAGTTTTCAGTTTGAATGCTGTAATGGAGAAAGTTGTAAAAGGCACAGATAAATGTGCATAGCCAGGAGAATGCATCTCTAAAGCACTTTGCAAGCAGAGACACCAAATGAGCCAACAGCAAGGATGTGTTCCTGGTCAGGGCCTCTGGGACACTGACAGTCTGTCTCCAGGAGTGTGCTCTCTTCTGCTTCTTCTGGGGCAGAGACCAGCAGGTTCAGCACATCCTTTGCTGTGACAAACTCTTCTACTGAGGGCAAGATTCTGGGTTTTGTTAGGATGAAGGTCTTGAACAAGGATGACTGGCTTGAGCTCCTTGTTCTGTCACATGTGGGTGATGTTTATCGTGCACTTCATCTCTCTGCCCTCATTTCCAACTGCAAGAAAAGGTCTTGTCATACTGTATTTATGGGTTTTTTCCTACTCTTTTCTATTGAAAACTCATTCTAAATCAACTTGGTTTTCTCCAGTGGGAATTGTATCAGTCTGATTTGAGCATTGTGGTAGGGGGGTTTTCCCCCCTCCCCAGAACTCTGCCATACCTACTTTCATCAAGAATTTCAGATCATCAGATCTCTTTACTTAGCTTTGGTGTGGTTCCATCAGAATCCATCAGTTCTCTAAGATTTGAAGCAATATTTGAGAGACAAAAGACTCCTGAGGATGAAGTCTTGTCCCCTTTGAATTGAATGGAACTAATATTCATCCCATATTATTTTATTAATTCTTGAATCATTTATTTTTGTGCAAGTTCTTCAGAGCTGAAGTAATCAGTCTTCTTTTCTCAGCCCCAAATTCAGAATATAGCAATTCAGCTACGTTAAAAAAAATGGACTTTGAAAAATGAGTTCCTTTTCTTTGACAGTCAAGCTTTAGTAAATAATAAACATTATGGTAGACAATCCTTATCACAACGGTAAAGGATTACTGCTTTTGTACTTAATGCTTTAAAAAATTAGAACACCTTAATCTTTTAAAAACAATTTGGGTTTGGAAAAACAAATTACATTGAAGCTGACAAGTTACATTACATTGAGGCTTGCCAAGTTCCAGGAGATGCAATTTACAGCATCTGAGATATTAAACCTTGAATGCCTGAGTTCCTTACAGAAACAGGGCCTCAGGATTAACTCTTTCAGCTCTGCTGTAGTCTACAACACATGAAGTGCATGTTTTTGTGTCTGTCCCATAAAACCCAGGAGGCTGCTGCTGATTTTCTGTACTGTCTCAGTGGTACAAGATAAGAAGTGAACTCCTGGCCTGCATGCTTCTGTCTCCTGAGAAGAGAGGCCATAAATCTGTAAATATGTATTCCATAATTACTTTCATAAACTAATCACATTCCTGAAATGAAACTGTGTGTTTTGGCCCACCACTGGCGTTGTGAGGTGAATATAGAATCTCCACACAGGACTTAAAAGAAACCTTTTTATTCTTGAGCAGAATATCTCTATGACAATACTTGTATCCATGTATCTTCCTGCTAGTGTGGCCATGTCAGTTTAGCAGGTGGGAGCTTTCTTTTTATCCTCTTGGGGTCTTTAATATAGTACTTGAAACACAGGAAACATACTCTGTTATGATTCTGCTACTCAAACTTAAAACTCTGCTCTCAACCTACCAGTGCCTTCAGGAATCTCTGTTAGGATGCATACTTTCTTACTCTATTGACAGCATTTCATCTGTTACACATATCTATCTATTTATCTATCTAATCTATCTATCTCTCTATCTATACCTGTCTATCCAGCTGTTTCTATATATGTCTTAAGGTCTAGTTGTTCATGGGTGTACAGATTGCTAGACCACAGATAATGAACCTGTAATAACACTCCTGGTGTTTTTCAAACTGATGACGTTTCAAATAAGAGACTTTTCTTTGTTATCTTGAGTGCATGACCTTATTTTTCATAGTAGTGAATTTCAGTGTAATTAAATTATCAGGCTTTAGAAATAATCACTTTTTAAACGCTCTCTAAATACCTGTGTATTTATTGTACTTCCTAGTTTTCTATCATAATTAATTCCTTTGATAGTATTTGTCAGATTCATTGCTGATAATATTAAATAAGCAACTAAAGCTCTCAGGTTCCAAAGGACTACCTGCTGAGTAAATTGGGTAGGTGAAAACTTCAAAATCGAAGGATGGCAGAGAAAATTTGGAATTTCTTAAGGTCTCTGTTGTGAAGCTAGAACCCTTGACTGTATTTAGCTTCATTTAACTAATAATTGCACTTTATTACAAGATTTTTTTATTATTATTGTTGATGTTGTTATTATTATTATTATTATCATTATGCTCTGACTTCAAGAATGTAAATTTTATTAAATACGCACCACCCCTGCAGAACATTTTAATAGGATTATTCTTCTATGCTCAGCATTGACTGTAGGGCTGCTATCCCCAGACATTTTTCTTTACTTCCCTCACACAGATTCCATGATATCCCTTTTATTTTTTGTTGTCTGTTATCTTACTGTGTGAGTATCACTCCTTGTCTGAATAAAATGTCACCACACTTATGTTCTTATTGCTGTTGTTACATCTTGCACTGCCCTCTTCAAAAACAGCTGTTAGTATATCCTCATTAAAAAATTTTTATAGTCTTACAAATTAAAAGTAGAGACTGAAAGCCCTGTATGCTTTTTAATATTTAATTTTCTTGTATTCATTTCAGACTTAGTCCCTCAAGCCCAACACTGAAGTATTATCTAAAAGAATCAGCTAAGAAATGTTCACTTAATGAAAATACTTCTCAGTGGTTACATTTGCTGACCATTTCTTTCCATCACAAGTCTTATCTGTTCCTGTTCATTAGCTGCATCCTGCTTCAGTTTGCCCTGTACATCTATCTCACCTATATATAACTCTTACTTTATCCAGAAGGAACTTTACAGTGACACCTGACCTAAGTGAAGAAAGACTTTTTTTTTTCTCTTTCTTTTTTATTTCTTTTCTGTCTCGAGGCTATATTTCTTGTCCTAGCTAGCTGACCTCTTGCCTCTGTGCTCTCTGATGGCAGGCCAGTCAATTTGTCCCTCATGCAATTCAACAGTTCCTGGGATTGTGTGAATCTCCAATCTTCTCAATGTTATTTTTCCTTCATGTGGTTTGTTGTTACTTCCTACCTCCCCTGTCCTCTTTTCCCTCTTCTTCATTTATGTTTTCTATTCTGTGTGTTCTCACCACCCATAGGTCTCAGCCCTTGGATTTTATCTTCCTCTGTGCTTGCTGTGTTCTTCTGGTTTCTTTTTTTGCTTGGCTGTTTGCTCCCTGCAGTTTCTCTTGGCAGAGAAGAGTATCAGTCCCAGCCAAGGTAATATGTAATATGTGCCCAAATGTATGGCCTTGCTCAAAGGTTTGGTGTGCAAACAGAGAAATTTGACCACAGCACAAACCTTACGAATAGAGCTATCATCAGCTAATAGGCTCGGTTCTTGTTTCCATCTCCCACAGATTTCCCCTCAAGGAGGATGGATTTCATGCCAAATTCCTTGTTCAGTGCTGTTTGTTGTATTGTTACACAACAGGTTGCTGTCACTTCATCTTCAGAAAAAGAAATTTAACACTTGATGGATGCTTCCATATATTAGCCTGAAATTTGAATCCATTTTAATGGGATATACACTGAAACAATTCTGTCTTTTCTAGTCCTGTCACAAGCATAATTGTTAAATTAAAACTCTATAGAATCCATAATATTTGGGGACTGGTTTTCTTCTCTCTAAGCAGATCATTAGAGCTTTAAAACATAGACTGACAGTCCTCTACATAAATTATCCTGCATAAATGGTGTACCATATAGTGGACTTTATTTTTTTGTCAGTCAGATGTAGCCTACTTTAATTAAACATAATATAATTTCCCTTGTGCATCCTTTCATACCTGCATGGATGGAATGATAGAGATCAGTGCTAGGGGTAGTATATTACCAGTCAAACCAGCATGTACATTAACATTAGAAACTTGTTACTTTCCCTTTTTTCCTCCTCTGGGTTTGTAGGGAAACTCAGGTACATGGAAATTCTAACAAAAATCTGTGTTTGTCTAAATTCTGCCTCAGAAACAATGGGGGAAAAATTGCACTGTTTAAAATGCTAAAAATTAGTTTCAAGAGCAGAACCAAGGCAGAGTCTGTAAATGCAGGTGTCCCTTGAGTCAGAAGATAAGCTCTTGCTCCAGACAGTGTGGAAAGGGTCGATCTCAGAACTACATTTGTCTATAACTTTGTTAATGCTGTGTGAGTTTGTTTTGATTAGATGAAGCAGAAATTTTTTCCAAGGATGAAATATGTTGGTGTTTTTGGTTTTTTTTTAATTAATAACTTCACCATATAGATCTGAATAACTGTGTGCAAGCCTTTAGGAAAAGTAATTATGTTTTCCAGTCAAATCTGCTCATGCCCCATTACTGTAGTGTATATTTTTAATACTGTTCTTGCTGCCAAAGATACAGCTGATGCAGACTGGCAGTAATGAGATCACTGTGGGGCTTCCAGTGTATCTCTGCAAGCTTTGAGAAAATGTAGGTGCAAAACATCATGGGATTGGACCCAAGTGGTGAATATTTGAACATCTGCTTGAAAGAAAAATCTGCGAACAAAAAGTGAATTTATTTGTGTCTGCTTCTGTTGGCATGAGCTGTACATGCACACTGTGCTGGGTGACTGCTGCCTTTGTGTGCCCTTAATAAGCTCATCAAGCTTTGCATCAAGTCTTTAAGACTGTGGACATACTGAGGGAGAGGGAGTCCTTCCACAGCACCATTGCTGCTCCCCAAGGGTTCCCCTCCTCCTCCAGCATCCTGAGAGCTCTCACTTGGCAAATGCACAGCAGGCCTGCATCCTCAGGCTGTGTAAAGAACAGCAAATGGTCATTCTTCCTGGCAGGGCTGGGCAGCAAAAGTCTTGTGGTTTGAGATGGCTGAGGTGATCTTTCAGGTGCTCTTTAATGCTCACACAGCCTGTGGCACTGTTTGTGCATGTAAAGTACCCCATGACTGACAAGAAAGTCCTCAGACCTGTAAGGACTTTGCTTTATTTATGTATTTATTTTGCAATTTAAAGCAGAAGAGTGCTGTAGGCAGGAAGGGACTGTTTTGAAAGGGATTATGTTTCAGGCTGACTGTTGCCATCTTTCCTTCAAAACCAGACATGATTTTTAAAAAACTTAAGAGAAGAGATAGAATGTATGTGAACTGATATTGGACAGGGTAAGCTTTGATGTTGATATACCTTTCCCAGTTTATAGAGTTTAAACTCCCATAACCTACCTTCAGCTTTGCAGTGTGATTGGCAACTTTGTGCTAGAGGCAGGAAATCAGTAATAAACTGTGAGTTCCTGAAAATTGATGTGGTCTCTTCACCCTATAGCTGGTTCTTTCATTTCAGAGTTTGTGGTATGACTCTCAGAGCTTCAGCTATCATGCTGTCAGGGTAAAATAGGAGCCTTTTGAAGGGGGGAAGTAGGAATGTGTAAGTTGTGTTTTCACTGTGTGGTGTTGGGTGCATGCCAGAGAGGTAAGAGTTTGCATCTTTAATGGAATAGTTACCATCTGCTGTTTATACCTGCAAAAAATCAAACTCTGGAAACCTGTGCAAACTCTACATGGTTGAACTTGCAGTGCAAGCTGGAGCTGGAGTTGAGGCTGTTGCTCTGAGCAGAGCTGAGGAAGCACAGTGAATGGGACTGGTGGTATGTGCTGCAAGTGTTGTACCCTGACCATGGAATGGTGCTCATTAGGAGCATGGAGAGCAATCCTCCATGCTGAAAAGAGGTTTCTTGTCCCAGGGTCTGTGCCTGAAAAAGCATTTTCAACCTCCAGACCAATGTCCAGTCAATCCCCTGTAGGCATTTCAAGCTGAAGATGTAAACTGCAATATTGTTTCAATGGAAATTTCTTCTCTTTTGGAAGATAGGTGGAGAATCAAACAAACAAAAAAGCCAACCTCCATGTGCTGGGCAGTTCTGATGAATTTTGGTTTATTCCTTGGTGTGTGACTCAGGTGTACAGTTCTCAGCAAAACATTACAAAATTCTTTGTAAATGTCTCTAAAAAGCAGAGGCTTCTTAATCAAATATAGATGTACTAACCTGTTATTAAAAAAAAAAAACAGTGTCAAAGTGAGCAGAATTTAGTTATTATTTTTTAAAAATTCATTGAGTCTTCAAATTCAACATGGCTTGTGGCTGTGGTAAAATTTTAAGTACCATATTTCTGGGAGGTTTTGTTCTTTAGTTACCATTAGATTCATGTCTTCATGAAAATGTTGCTTTCTGACAGCTGTGCAATTATCTGGTGTCACTACTGTGCCATGTAGTTAAATGGTCAGCAGTTACCATGTTTATAAACACTGTGTGACGTTTGAGCTTTGAAGAGTACATTCTTACTGAATGCTTTTGGAAGAGTTCCATCTATGGTGTTTTCATGCATCATTCAGTGGAATGTGCACTAAATGGAATGGCAACAGAGATTGACTGCAATAAGCATTGCATATGAAATGGGAATCAGATTAAAGAGAAATCCCAGTGCATTACATTGAAATGATTAAGGCTAAATGATAGGCAGTGCCACATATATAACAGTAGTTACTCAAGAACAATGCTGCTGTGTAGCTACAGGAAGTTTCAGTAGTCTTCTCACAATCTTTTCTAGTTTTCCTCATCTCCAGTATTTCTCTTGATTAGCATTTACCTTTTATGTAGGTCGCCTTCAGTATATTTTTTTTCTGATCAACTATGACGTAAGTAACAGGCAACTAGTGCAATGCAAACTTTACATTGTATATTGTGGTTTGAGTTGTTACCAAATTATATTGAAAAGTGCAAAATGTCAAGTGCACCTTCTAATTATCATTCATCAACTCCAGGGGTGTGTGCTAAAAGCAGGTGAAGGTTTGGGTCATATTTACTCCTCTTTGTGTGAAATGCCTTGTTAGCAAACAAAGATAGGATTCAGTTGTGGGTGATATATGGGAATTTGCTCAGGAATGTATTTTATTTTTTACTCTTTTTTTATCCTTTTTTTCCTTCATTCTTCCCACCCTTCTTTTATTTTCCTTCCCCACCCCATTAGGCTGAGTTGTTTATCTTGTGAAGGAATTGAGACAGAGGTCAAGACAGGACCATCACATATCATTTGTACAGAACATAAATGAAATATTGCCGAGTTTATGGGGAGCAAGAACCCTGGAGAGCTGACTCAGACTAATGAGAGTACACAGATCACTCTGACCAGCTTGGCCTCTCTTTTGTGGGAGACTCAGGCTGAACATGCCAGGTTTATAGGCTTGTATTAATGGAGGAGCCTGGAATGGTTAAAATGCCATCAGATCTCATGATAGCCTTTCAGTTATTACTTGTGCTTCATCAGGACCACGGAGGGAAGAACAGCTTTTCTCAGCAGTGCAGTTGTGCACAAGTACCAGGCTTTATGTTTTAATGTAACAGTGCATAACTAGAAAAAAGGTCCCTGCTGAGAGAGGGCCATCAGTAACGTGTTCATGGAGTGTAGACCAAGGATGAAGTGATGCACATAGAGAAATACCAAACAGTGTGCATGCTAAAGGCATGCTGTGCTCGTGGTTCATTGTGGCTTGTAGGAAGCTCTTAGGTACCAGGATTCAGGACTCACAGCTTCTGTCTGAGTGCAGTAAAATGAATTCCATCATTGGCACGAGGTGTGGTGATCAGGGAAACACAGGTGAGCCTGCTAGGTGCTTTGGAAAAAACATGGACCTTCACAGTTCTGGGAGTAAGTTCAGAAAGAAGGAAGGATATGGAATTTCTGGCAATGCTTTCTTAGTAAAACTTCAAATCGTTCAGTTAGAAAGGGACAGTTTCAGTGAATTTTCTGTCTGAAAAATACATCATGGAAACTCTTTAAATCCCCATTTTACCATTTAGAGAAGAAAAAGTTTCATATTTCACTCTGAAATTATATTTAGAAATTTTAGTTAGCCTGTATTAAATAATAAAAATAAACCTACAGGCTTGATCCAGCAACTGAGTTTTTA
>VWYE01002353.1:558-12490 GCA_013398995.1 Alaudala cheleensis
TTAAGAGGTGGTGTGGCACTGCTGTGAGATCCACTTGCTGAAGAAAGAAAGGTCTCACTTTTCATATGTTTTTTTAGCATTTCTAGAGACTTTACCTACTCATCCTATGCATTTTTCTTGAACCCGTTGTCCCTCCTCCATTGTTTTATAAAAACAACGGAGTAAAACTGGCACTTACAGAAGAACAGCTGGGATTGCTGAAATACCTTGCCAGCCAGGGAAAGCTTGGAGGAGACCCAGGAGTCATTTTTACTTCTTCCCCTGATCATGCCTAATGATACTGACACTTCAGATAGATAATTACTAAGCACAGTTCCATCTTCATATTTTATGAGGAAAGCAAGTATCAGTCCACCCATGTCAGAGATAAAACACAGGAGGCTCAGAAAGGTTGTGCAGGGTCACGTTAGGCAGAGCTAGGAACAGAATCCCTGTCTAAACAAAAGTTTCATCCATTTCACTCCACCACTCACCTCTAAATGATTATGCCGGTCCTGTGAGCTATAGGTGCCTGCACATAAAATACTCCCTGTCTACTTTCACTAACAGATAAATGAAGAGATAACCATTACCAAAACAAAAAGCAAATGAGAGAATTGGGTTTTCTGCATTAGACACTGCAAAGAGGAAATTCGGGAGAATTTAGGGAAATTCTAATTCTCATCATGCAGCTACAGCAAGAAAATAGATGGATAAAATGTGCATCACCAACTTTCCAATACAATTATCTCTATCACCACAGGCTTCTTCTCAAGATACTTAACCATCTAATACAAAAACCTGCATAGAAGGAATCTGGTAATTGTTGCCTTTGATACTTTTAATCATCTTTTTTACAAAAGTGTGTTACTCTTGTCTCAGAATCGTGGTTTGCTTTGTTTGTGGTTTTTTTGTGGCTGCACACATGAATTGAGGGATGGAGTTGTACAGATACACATACACATACAACATAAAGACCAGGAGCTGATCAAAATGAAAGCCCATAAGTGATGTAACAGCGTGTGGCTGCTACACTGTCCATCGTTTCCAGGGAGGTTACAGTTGCCGGCAGGGGAACACATGAGACGGGTCTCCATTTGTTAAACTCGAGAATCCATTTATTACCCCCGGGCCGGGGATGGAGATGAGCGCGAAGAGAGTGAGCAGCGGCAGGGTCATGGGGTTTTATAGGCAGTTGAAGGCGAGGAGTTTACATCAGAAGGGTAAGATCAAATTCTAGCCACTTAGGAACAGGAGCATCCACAATGTATAACCAGATACCATTAAAAAAAAATCTGATTTAAACAAACTTCTCAGCATTTCAGTTGGTTGGAGCTCTTATACGTGAAATACATTGTAAATACACACACTTAGTGGAAACACTTTTCATTTGCACAAGATCTGAGCTGCTTATTCAGATCAAAGAATTAAGCTGTCATTAAAAAGTCTAAAAAGTGAGATTATGAAAAATGAGAATTTGAATAACTGAGTTACAGTCCTATTTTCAAATAACATACAATTTTATGAAGTTATTTGGAAAACTGGTCCCATATATTAATTTTCAATGGTAAAAATGACAGGAAAATATTATTTCTATGCAATTCTAATAGGTTAAGAAAGCAAACAATGAGTGTTATTAGGAAAGAGAGCCAGGGCAAGGAACCACCTCATGAACACTGCTAAGTAAAGACAAACTCACAAGGGCAGATTACCAAAGGGAGAGCAGACAGGTGGTGAGGAAAGCAAATGAATAAAGACTATCACAATACTGATAGTGGTGCTCATGACTAAGTTACCTGCAACAGCTGTTTTACAGCATTCCTTCTGCTTGATAAAAGTTTTTCAGGTCACTGTTCAAGCTATAATTGCACAAAGAAGAAAGCAAAACCATCCCATCCCTCTCATCTAAGCTAAGTGAGTTCTAGTTACATTGGTCTGCTAGAGAAAGTACAGTAAACAAGAACTGCCTTCCCTGTCATATTCCTTCTGTTTCCTTACTCTGCTAACTAGATAAAACACATGGTCTAAAATATAATTCATATTAATTTCAGAACTGTTGTTCTATTAGACAGAGTAAGCATATGTTGTAAAGAAAACCTGAAGATCAAACATCAGTATATTACTTGGTGGCATGAGAGGAAAGAATAAATAAATTTTGGCCAGTCAAAGGATCTGTGTATGAGTAATATTTTTCCAGAGGTCAATATGAGGCAAAACACAATTCAGAAGGGATATGAGAGAGAGAGAGAGAATCTTTCTCAAGAACCCAGCCAAAGGAGTTACATTTTCCAGTATTACCAAACCACCTAAACAGCAAGGGGAGCAAAGTTCCCCAAAATGTTCAGCCAGGGGTGATCTAAGCTCCAGTAATAGCAACAGAGCCCTGACAGGTGAGCAACAGCAACTCTATTCAAACGTGGGTTTAAAGTGTATTTATACTTTATCTATGATTTAAAATCCTAACTTTTGTATTTATTTAAAAAGCAGCAGCACTGTCAAACAGCTGACAGCAAGAGTAAAATACAGCTTTACTTCTTGAACATCTGGAAAAGGATAGGAGTAGAACAGCTTGCTGACAATTGTAGAGCTAGCACAGATTTAGGACACCGTGTTGCCAAATGCAAATCTCCTTCAGGCATGAGTGAAGGATCCTCAGCTGGATCTGTCCTTCAGGATACAAAGGATGTCAATCTTTCAAATTAATGATTCCCTTTCCTGGAAACCTACAGTTTGTTATAACTATGGGAGCCTAAAGTTCATGCACAGTCCTAAGACAGGCTAGAGAGGTCATGCTGAATTCTTTTATCTGGAAGAAGTTTATGAGTTTTGTAAGATGATCAAAAATAGAGAGTTCAGTTTAGTTGCTTTGAAGCCCGTTATAGATAGAGTTCTCATTTAGCCTTACAGACATCCTAATGAGCAGGTACATGGCAGCAGATCACATCAGGGCTTCTTGGATGTAGACTTCAGCTGGAACAGGTCTTACAGCAGAAGTGCTGTTTCCAGTGCTGCATTTTTGTATATAAATAACATGCTAACACAAACAGGGATGCCCCTGTGTGGCAAATTTCTCAGGCTTGTCAGCTCAGACATAAAAAGAAAAAGCAGAGCTCTGAAGGATGCAAGACAGACCCCTGCAGTTCCACAAAAACATCTTGAAGAAAGGGAAAGACAAAGATCATCTGTAGCACACTGAGATCTCAAGTCAAATCTTACTCACCTTACTCAGGTGAAATCATTTTTCAATTTCAGCTCTTGGTCTTGGAGATGCTGGATATGTTTTTTTTAGGGCTTACAAACCCTTAAATTTTACAGTTTAAAGGAGATAAGTAAAAAAAGGCCAGTGATTAAGGCTATGTGTATTCAAACAAGAGCTACTGAAATGTATAACATGTCAGTAATCAAAAAAAGGAACAAATAAGTCACCCTAAAAGCAATTTCCAGTGGAAATTGAAGGTCAAAATACACCATATTGCACTGTGAGCTTTGACAACTATAAATAATAACTGAAGAGAAGCCCTACAGGTTTGTTGTGCTCACTGGATATGTGAGGCCAATTCAGATTGTCAATGTGCCCAGACTGCATACAACCTAGATTTTGTTTACTTTGTTTTGTTTTTCCCAGAAGGTGCAGGGAGAGTTCAAAAGCAATCTAAATCTCTTTTAGCCTGCCTATTCTTTCTATCCAAAGTTATCTATTGCACAATAGGCAGGAATTAGCATTTGTTGTTAAGGATTTAAAATGCTAGATCTATTATGCAAGTGCCTGAACCCATGGGCTAAAATGTTTTGAACACTTTTCTGCACTTACACTTCTAGAAAGAATTTACAGAGTAAAGTAGCAATACAAAAAAACCAAAAAAACCCAAACCCAACCAACCAACAAAAACACCAAAACAACACAAGGGGATGGAAAAGACTGTGACTAACCATTCCATTTTAATCCCTGCTCTAAGGCAGGATCCATTACCATATTATACAAGGTTTGTCCAACTTGTCCTTAAAAATCTCCACCAGCAAAGCCTCTCCTGATACCTGCACAGTCTTGTCCACCTTCTCTTTCTCTTGAAAAGGAGGCTCAGGTGCTCTCTACAACTCTGAAAGGAGGTTGTAGCCAAGTGGGGGCTGGTCTCTTCTCCCAGGTAACAAGTGACAAGACATGAGGAAATGACTTCAAGCTGTGCCAGGGGAGGTTCAGGTTGGACATTAGAAAGGATTTCTTCACAGAAGGGGTTGTTAAACACTGGAATGAATTATCCAGGGAAGTGGTGGAGTCACTGTCCCTGGAGACATTCAAGAAACAACTGGATGTGGCACTCTATACCACAGTCCACTTGACAAGGTGGTGTCTGGTCACAGGTTGGACTCAAACTCTGAGATTCTTTTCTAATATAAATGATTTTATCATTCCCTCTTTATCCCTCAGAAAGGTTTTCCTAGTGCCTCACCTGGATGAGCCCACTGCTCAGCTATACACAAACTGAGGGCTACCATACATTCATGTCTCTTAAATCCTGTTAAGAGATTTAACTCTTAAGGGGGCAGACTGTTTGGGCTGCAGTAAAGTTGGGGAGATAGGATGCCCTGCAGAGAAGCCATTCTGGTTTCTGTTCCAGCAGGCAACATTAAATCCCGAATGAGCCTTTTGCCTTTCCCCTCATAGAAATGAAATGCAGTTTTGCCACCACTGCAGCTGTGGATCAACACTGACTACCTGTGGTGGTAACACATGATTATCACCAGGCCTTGCTTCAGAAAGGGTGACAACTACAGCCTGTACTGCAAGGGAAGAGGAACTAAAGGCTCTGTACCCAAAAAGCCAAAGACAAGACAAATAATCACCCCTGTAAGCACCAACCCAAGGTCCTCAAAGCACAGCAGAGCACCAAGCAGAGATAGTCCTCGAGCAGAATTCAAGCATTACCTCCATTCTGGATTCAACCTGGCAAAGCCCTGGCTGGCTGGCTGGCTCAAAGTTCCTTAGCCTGCACCACCATGGGCTTCCAGACCCAGCTAATGTGCAGTCTGCCTGCTGGCATGCCAAAGGCTCCTGGATGCTGCCAGGTCACTGCACATGCCCTGCACAGCACACACAGGCTCCTGCCTGAGAAATGCCTGGCAGTCCTCCAGGAGCCACCACTTTCTGACTGCAAAATGCTGGTAGTTTGACTGTCATCATTAAAGCATTTTATCTCTCATGTTTCACTCTGCTCTTCTCCGAGAAAGAGAGGATGATTATCCATTCCCCTTGGGGTTTACAAGGAACCAGGTGAATTAACACACCTGAGGTGCTGCAAGCCCTTCACGAGGTGACCAAAGGAGTATTTTACAAGCGACTCCTGGCTCTAATTCAAAAGTAGTTTCCTGCTTCTCCTGTTGGCTGCAGAAGCAATATTCAACCATGTTTTCACAAGCTTGTGAAAGAGGGTTTGGAGATTCTTGGTGTCCTCCACCACCCATGGGTGCCACCTCCTTTGCACAGAGCTGGCGCAGCACTGTTGAGCAGCAGTGTGAAGCAGGCTGGTGCCTGCAGCTGAACCATAGCAGCCCAATGCTCAGAGAAGGGATTTCCCCAGTGCTCTTCCAAAATGTAGTGGAAATGCACCTGTTGTTTTGGGGTTTTTTTGGTTTTTTTGTAATACATGAAGAGTGTTTTCTTTCATTTCTTCTGATCCATCAAAAAGACATTAAAAGAATGTTGTTAAAAATACCCAATTTTGGCCAAAATGAAAGGGAAAATGGAGGAGTGAGAGAGAGCATAGTGCAGTTTGGGGGTGGGGGCACTGGACTGAGAAGTTCCATTCCTAAACCAAACCACCACCTCAAAAAATTCCCAAGGATTTCCTTTCCAGCTGATTGTTTTCCCACTTGTTTAGTCCCTGTTGCAGAATTTGCCAGAGCATCTTAAAACAGAGAAGAGCATCTTGAAACGTTTTGCTTAGCATAGTTATTCCTTTTCAGTGACTGACAGCATATGCAGCATTTTTAAGAAGCTGATCTATGTCAAACCTTCATGTCACCCTTGTGTCCTTGCCTGGCGCAAGCTTGTTCCATGCAATTTATGGAAGGCTCCCTGCTTCAGCCACACCACTGGCAGGGACTGGTTCCAGTCACATATGCAAATGAAACAAACAAAGAAAAATGATGCGCAAAACTTCACTTGGGACAGGTCTGAAGAGAGAATCTTGGTCAGTTATTTATTTCTTGGCATTGATGAGCACCAGACTTTTAATTTCCTTATGGGTTGAAGATTGAAAGCAGAATTTGTAACACCAATGGGATTAGACATAAATAAATTCACTCTAACCAAACCAGCCTGGGATGTCCTATATCCCAAATTGATTTTGCATCTTTCTTTCTTTCTTTCTTTCTTTCTTTCTTTCTTTCTTTCTTTCTTTCTTTCTTTCTTTCTTTCTTTCTTTCTTTCTTTCTTTCTTTCTTTCTTTCTTTCTTTCTCAGTATATCATCTTCAAGAGGTAGATATTTGGCATGCACGTGATGCAATTATCAAAAGCTTCTGTGACAGTACAGGCACAACCAACATTGTAGGAAAGCCTTTCACACTGGAAAACCCCACGTGTCCCAGCACAGTGCAAAAGACAGCAAAAGATTTACTGGAGCTTCAAAACCAAAATAAGTAACATTATTTTCCAGAGAAGGCCAGCAGCCAGCCCTCAGCAGAAGGGTCACAGCAAAAGGTAAAGCAGGCTGCAGCTGGTCACGGGCATACACAAGGCTGCTCTCCAGTTCTACTGGGTGCCTCTGGGGATGCCACCTGGCACCATCCAGCATGTGGAGGCCTCTTTTACCAGGCTGTAGAGATGTGCACATATTGGAGCAGGGGGAGGCTGCTGGATCAGCTCGTCACCTCTGTGCACAACATCCCCACAAGTGCCACTGGGACACCTCAAAGGTGCATAGCCCTTTGATACAGTACAGCTCACCAGGCACCAGGGGTTGGCATTTTCAAGAGGGGATCTCATTTATGACCATACACTCTCCAGAAACCTGCCTGACATACTGGGGTTAAACAGAACTCCAGGAGGAACAGTGAGGATTCTATGCTCCCAATAGAACAGTCAGCTGTTAAACAAGCAGTGATAAACTGTCAGAGCAACTTTGTGCACTAGAGAAGATGCAATTCTCTACAATACTGCTCCTGGAGGAAAGGGGAATTTCAG
Organism: Alaudala cheleensis; assembly: GCA_013398995.1. NCBI lineage: Eukaryota > Metazoa > Chordata > Aves > Passeriformes > Alaudidae > Alaudala > Alaudala cheleensis. The sequence continues at coordinate 7,719 of VWYE01002353.1, forward strand.
CCAGCCTAGGTGTCTCATGCATAACAGTCCAAGGGCAAAAGGGAGGTACTTTAGCTTTACACAGTGTCAGAAAAATGAGAGGTTCCCACCCAAACTCTTCAATGTGATGTACCACAGGCTGCTCCATGTCCTCGTTCTGCACAGGTGGAAGATAGTCTCTACCTTATGTTTAGCTCAGGCTGCAATTACTTGTGGTTTGATTTTATCAGTGTCCCTAAGTACCCAAAAGTGGGTATCAAGAGGATGGACCAGACTCTTCTTGGTGGTGCTAAGCAATGGGACAAGAGGCAACGGGCAGAAACTGATGCACAGAAGTTCCACCTGAATATGAAGAACTTCTTTACGGTGCAGGGGACCATGCACTGGAACAGGTGTACCAGACAGAGTGTGGAGTGTCCCTCAGTGGAGATATCCAAGAACCATCTGGACACAATCCTGTGCAATGTGCTCTGGGATGATCGTGCTTGAGTAGGGAGGTTGGACCAGATGACCCACTGTGGCCTCTTCCAGCCTGACCAACTCTGTGATTTCCTCAAGTCAGTGTGATGAGATGTGGCCCACTGGGGAGAGTGGCATTCCTCAGGCCAGGTTATTGTTGAATACTGGGAATTGATGCTATTCCACAACCAGGGTTCATTCTCAGTCCATCTGAACAGCAACACCTGGAAAACATGGAACCACCCAGTACCTTGCCTTCATTGACAGTCCCATCTTGTGCAGCTCCAGCCCTAACACATTCCCTCCACAGACCTGAGCCTTGCTCATCTCCTTTCCCCTTCCAACCATTCCTGTTCCCTGGCCCTGATGAGTAAGCAGATGTGTTACAGAAAAGGCCCAGTGTGTGAAACCCTTACTGACTTTACCAATGTCTTCAGATAAAATACAAAGAATTACTAGTAACAGTGACATTCTAAGTTGAGGTTGTTAACATTAACACAATGTAGATTGTGTAAAAATATGAACATTTGAGATATGAATGCTGCCTCTCTTTCAGTTGAAGACTGATACACACATGGGCTTTATGCCTGCATCACTTTTTAGAATCTTCTGTCCAAAAGAAACAAAGACTTTGCAGGTGCAGTCCTCAGCCCTGCAGCTACCCAGCACAGGGAATTTCTTATGGATCTTGAATGAGAAAAATGCAATTTCAGGCGCTAGGACAGAGCAGAAACAAACACCCTGGAGAAGCCCTTTTTGAAACTTTTGCCATTTGTAGAGGCAAGATCCATTAATCTCTTGTCTTCTTATAGAACAGCAGAGTGATGCCTTTGGAAGGCTGTTTTTCTCCTTAGGATGCAGACACAGAATCTTTCTCAGGTTTTTTGGGGGGGAGAGCAGACTTGTCTGAAAAGGTACCCACCACAAATCTTAAGCAACCCAGAAATTTCTGCTTTTAGCAACAGTCATTCTTGTACATAGTCTTCTGTAAGAATTATTGGTACAATAAATGCTGTAAAAAAAAGTTTTGGTATTATACTCTGAGACATGAGGTGGATTGACTTGAGTAAACTCTCAGAATTTTAAACCCATTTCCCCCCATTTTCATATACCTCTGGGAAAAAAAGTTAAGTCTGTAAACTTACTCTTTTTCATTATCAAGATCATAAGGGTTGCAAAACTGAGTCTGATGACTACATGTCTGATTGCTCTGTTCTCTTACACATATCTTTTGGTTAACTGCATATATTTCTGAACTCAGAGGTAGGATTAAAAAAGACAATCATCAGTATTAACTATATATGACACCCTCGTAACAGTAGTTAAAATTAAATGATGAAACAGAAAACAAAAAAAAGTCACAAACAAATGTTACACCTTAAGAAAGTTGGATTCATTAGAAGTTTATATTTTCATTTTCTTCCTCTAGAATGAAAAAAAAATAATTGTTTATGTATACAATTTTAAAAACAGTGGCTTATGATTGACACGTTTTCAGTCCATTTTCATCAAACACAATTCCTACAGTTGCATCAAATCAACAGTCATATGAAGGTATGAAATGTTCTAATTCATGCTCTCAACTTCACAAAATGGCCACATAATTGATTTAAGTGTCATCTGTGAACCATGTTGTACTCAGATGCACACCTGTTTTAGGATTCCAGCCATATTCTGCTAAGAGGCTTTACAGGAGTAAATCAGGGGTTTAGATCTATGGCGTCTCCCAAACAGGAATGCAGATGGCAGTTTCTCATTGCAAAGACAGCAATTTCCCATTTCCAAATCAGCCCAATGAGAGGAAATGGGATCTATACCACACAGTTTGTGTTATGTAAATGCTGATGTGCTGCTAGAACAACAGTCGAAAAAATACATTTTGCCAGAAGCAACAAAATCAGCTTTTTTTCCTTCCGCTTCTTTGACTTAATGAAGAGACACACTCTTAACTAATTGCTCTGGGAGGCCAGCAGGCTGCCTGTGCTTAATGATACCATTAGGAATTCCACAAGCTTTCAGCTTCTAGTACTAAACTTTCAAGATGTGCTTTTTAAGAGTGAACCTCAGAATTCTTCTTTTTAAAAGATACTTTTTCTTTCACTTCTTCCCTCTAGTTGCTGCATCGGGCATAACAATACACAAATATACAACATGCACTTCAAACAGGGCACTTGTCTGTTCCAGGAAAACTTAATACTTACAGAGCACCCTGCTGACAAAATAGCATTTAGAGCAACTCGGAGTTCACAAATAATAGAAAAGTACCTCCCCTACATGATTTCTTCAGGCTTGCCACATACATCCACCTGCACTTTCTCAAAGCTCAACTGTTGCACTAATACACGAAAAGACTGTGTGACACGTCAATGTTCACACACAGGAAAGAAAACAGACTTTTTATTTTTGACCTCAACTATTTATATACATCTTAATCATGGCCAGTGATTGGAGAATGAAGTCTCCACCTCTCCAATCACACTGGCTAACAAAAATGCTTATCACGGTTTCTCCTCCTAGCAGGAAAGAATGTAAACATTGAAAACCCATTACACAAACAACCCCTTTGTTTACGTATAACCATGAGAACTCCACTACAAATATGAAAATTATCAGAAGGCTTAGAAATTCAGGGTGACGCTCAATGGCTCTTCATTTTACAGGTCTGAGTTGTGAACACGCATCAAAATTCCCTTTTAATACTTACCACAGAAAATGAATAATCTTAACATCAGACTGGATCATATTTGTCCCTCTTCACACTTAATTTGATCCCTCTTTTAGGCTAGGGCAACACTCTTTTCAAATTTAGTAATCCATAAAAAAGAAACAAGCAGACAAGCATTTGAAGGATGGCGGGCTTTTGTCCTGGAGGCCACTTCTTAAAAAAAAAAAATCATATAACATTTAAAGAAAAGACAACACTGTCATACTTCAACTAGTTTTCTCCCTTAATTGTTTTATGCAGTAGAAAATATAATTATCAGCTTCCTACAAACAGCTGACATTTTGGTTAGATTGGAGGAGGACTGGGGGACAACCAGAGATTTAAATGCAGAACCAGTAAGGATGTTAACATGCTCAAACTGCAGCTTCCCAAACATCTGCTTAGCAGCCTAACTTTCTACACAAAGGGATCCACTGAGCCAGAAAGGAGCTGTGCATGAGCCCTACAATATTGGCCTGGACTGCAGCTTGAACAGGGCAGGCTCAACATCAGATCACTTCCTACGGCTTCTCTTCCCCTCCAATATGCATGAGGTCTCTGATACAGTGAACATCCAGTTCTTTCCATCAAACTGGAAATTCTACTGCTATATTAGCAAATAAATCACTACTCTACAACCTCAGTGCTATGGTATTTTTCACAGGATAAAATATTGACAGCTCAAACTGTCAAGCAGAGGTCACAAACTACACAAGCCCACAGCCTTACACATCACTACCTGGCACCCCCACCTCTAGACCTGACTATCATTTAGTCAGCTCAGAATCCTCCTTCTGATGTTGCTCCNCTGCATATCAAAGTGAAAAAGCATCTTCTGATCAAAGTCTCCTTCATTCCCAGACTATCCTGTACACAGGGTCTCCAACTTGAATAGTTCCAGTTTTGTCAACAGCAAAGTATTTCCCAAAGGGAGGGCTGGTTTTGTAAATGTGTTTCTCAGATGGGTCACACAAGCGGTAAATGCAGAGAGAAAGCCCTTCTTTAGAATAAGTGGTAGCAAAACCTACACATCAAAATATCAGTGATGAAAGAGAGGACATGCAAATAATGATGCCTTCTTTTTGTCATCATAGTAGGCTAAAAACTAAATAAATATTGTAGTTATGAGAACCAAGCAGTTCAATGGAGGGGGAAAAGGGTGATTGTATTCACTCATTCATGTTTAATATATACAAAAGTCAAAGAAGCAAAGTTAGACCTTTAGATATCCTAAATACCCACTACCCCAAGCTTTCACTGTAGCAGATATGAAAGAGACAGGGAATGTGGAGTTTGCAAGAAAGAAGAATACTTCCTGAACTTTCTTATCACAAAGAATTGCAAGAAGTAGACTGGAAACCAAGATACACAGACCTTCACACTGCATTACTGTGTCCCACACACACTTCAAACCACTTTTAAAACACTAATCTAACATCTGTTGGGGTCTAGCCTAAATCCTCTCCCACAGTCTAAGAAGGAGTGGCATTTTTATAACCTTTTCAATGTTTCCAAGGGCTCCTTCCTGTCGATGACCCCAGTGTCTGGATTAACGGTTGTTAAAATACACCTGCAATGACAGACAGTGCCAAATCAGTCAGGGCTTCTTATTCTCAGGTTTAAATGTGTT
>VWYE01002428.1:0-27202 GCA_013398995.1 Alaudala cheleensis
CCTGTGGGGATTTGGGGGTGGACTTTCACATTTATGTTGCAGGGAAAGGGACCTCAGGAGGTTTTGGGTACAGAAAACTGTTAGACACAAATATTCAGTAATCATGAGTTATTTGCCTTTCTGCTTCTCCAAAATCTTATTTTTGACTTGAAACCTATTACCTCAGTAATAATCATTTAATGACAGATCCTTTTAGTTTATCTTCTGGTAGCAGGCTCCAGCAATCACATTTATGAGAGTTTGTCTCCATGACAGAAACTTACTTCTTGTTTTTAAATGCAAACACAGCCCTGGATATATTCCCATGAATCTAAGAACATGTTGTTGTGGTGTTTTTTAATTTTTTTTTTTGAAGAAGGACTTAGAACTAGGCTCATGATTAATTCACCAAATTAAATTAAACCAGTTGGCAATTCTGATTTAAAGTTGGCTCGTTTTCACTCGTCTGACTTCAAAATGGCAGAAGGGATTTTGCTCAAAGTTTAGGGGAAAAAAAAGAAGAATTTGCCTTGAGAAAAGGAATAAAAATATGAAATAATAATAGTATTTGTGTTAAGCAGGAGAACCACCTCGGCAGCAGGTGCCCAGCAGGTGAGGGGTACCTTTGGCAGCCCCCAGCAGTGCCCAGGTGCAGAGCTGCGATGCCACAGCAGCTCCTGATGCAGCAGGAGCGTGGTCAGCGCTGCTCAGCACAGCTCTCCCCTCCTGCCCTGCCCTGGAGACAAACCCCACCCGCAGCACGGCCCCCAAACTGGGAATCAGGCTCAGCCCAGCTCCTGCTGCAGCAGCCGGGGAGGGCGCGTCCCTGTCCCCATGGCAACGGGAGCGGGATGCAGCTGGAGATGTGCTCGTCCAAAGCCGCGCTCAGCCGGGGCCCGTGGGCGGGTGAGGACGGCTCTGCCCCTCCGTGGGATCGGCGATTGGCACCTGGGCCCTTTCCAAGCTCCCAGCTCTGGGTGGCACCACCAACCCGTGCTGGGTGTTCTGCAGAGCTCTTCCCTCAGGGCTCCTTGTGCAGCACGGGGTCTGGATGTGCTGGGTGAATGCAGCAGGGCAGCTTCAAACCGAGCAGGTATTTTCCACACGAGGAGAAATTATTTCAGTTTTACCGTAAAACTTAAAAGGAGAAGCCCTAGAAACGTCTTTGCTCTGCTGGCAGCCATTGGCTCAAGGCCAGGACAGAAACATGGATGAGTCTCTTTACCTGTCCCTCAGAAATGTGACCATTCCCATTGGGCAGTTTGCCAAAAAACCCCACCTAAATCATTCTGTATTTAAGGCAGAGCACAAAGCTTCTCAGTGCTTCTTGGGATGTCACAGCCAGGTGCAATGCTTGCATGTACCTGTGCTCAGGTTCTGTTTTGTTCTTTATTGTTTATTATTTTATCAGTTTATTAAACCTCTTGCTTTACAAAACACACCCAAGGAGCCGTCTCACAAATTATTTTTAGCCATTTCTGTGAGGTGCAGGGACCCTCAGAGAGACTTGATACATCTCCATGGGGCTCACTCCACTCTGGCCACGTGTGAGGCTGTGTCAGGTGAAGAACAGACTCGTGTCTGCTGGTGCTTCATCCCTCAGTGCCCTGCTCTGCCCAGTAGTTGTTGCATGTTTACCTGGCCCCTCTCACCTCAGAGACTGCTGCAGATGAACTCTTCTGCTGTCCCACAAGTGCAAGGACAGGGGAAAGGGATGGTTGGATCTCTTTTCCACAGGGTGTAGGATCCTGGCTGAAGTCAGACCTTGGCAAGGGATAATGAGCTTTAGGGAGCTCTTCTAAATCCTGGTCTGGGACCTGCCCTGTAAACACACAGCACACAAATGAGAGGAATATTTCACATACAGGCTACAGAGGTGAAGTTTTGATCCTAGAGCTGAGATGACTGTACAAAACCACTGGCATAAATCACATTTTTAACCAGGAACTCCTCTGGATATTCTTTTTTCCAGCTACAGATTTGGCTGTTATAATTTGTGCCTTCATTGTTGCAAGGCCAGACTCCCTCCCTGTGCTCAGGGTGGTGCCAGGACTTAAACAAGCCCATTTTCCAGAGCTGGTGCAGACCCTTGTCATCTGTTGCTGGGTTGGTTGTTTGTCCCTGAGCACATTAACTTTGTATGAAGCAGAGTTTGGGGTGATTTTGGCCACATTTTGGAGGTATTGGTTCTTCAGTTTGATGCAGAAGGAGCCTTCCTGCCTTCAGCAGACACACCCTGGGCATGCTGAGTGTGTTGGGAGCCTGCCCAAGCAGACCCTGGAGCTGTGGGAAAGCCCTGTGTTCCCTCACAGCCTTTAGGTGTGAATTGGAGTTCAGGGCTGGCTTTTGGAGGGCAGTGTGGGCTCTCTCCAGGCTGTTTCTGACTGCACTTCTCTGCTTGGGGTGGAAAATCCACGGGTGGGATTGGAGGTGAAATCCTCTGGCTGATCCTGCATTTCCCTGGGGTGGCAGGAACACGTGGAACTGTTAATGTTGGAAATGTTGACAGAGTGGAGGCAGCTGCTTCAGCACCACCCTCCTTTGGAGAAATCTGGCAGGGGGAAAGCTGCAGGATCCAAACCAAAATGCCAGCACAGAATGCCCAGGCTGCCCCAAACCAGGTCCTGGGGCCCAGTTGGTGATTTCTGCCCTCCAGGCTTGCAGAGATTTTGCAGCAGAGTCTGGCAGATGACACTTCACAAGAAAACTGGCTGGATAATGTTTGCTGGTTTGGTTTTTTTTTTTCCCTTCAAAAATCTGCATTTTGTAAAAAAACTGTAAAAAAAATGTCAAGTTGTGGTGATTCAAATGAAATGCTCTTCAGTTGCATTGAAATAACAGATTCTATTTCATTTAAGTTTTAGTATCAACTCTGCTCTCTATTTGTTTCTTTCTGGATTTCCATTCTTCTGTCTTTGCCTGCCTGAAATTAGACAATGAAAGTGCTCTTGATACAGATAAAAACATAATTTATTCTTGAAGGCAAAATGCTCCAAAGACACACCAACAAAAAAATGAAATCTTTTTGACATCGAAGATTTCACACGCATTAAAGACACCACAAAGAAATTTCCAAATAACTTTTCCTTTCTTTTTAGAATCTCTCCCATGTTGAAGATGCCTTGTATTTGCTTTCCTGCATGGCAGCTGGCAGAGCAATGCACTAAACTCTGCCTTTGTTGCTCCCTTCCAAACTTCTGGAGGTTGATCTGCAGTGGCATTTCCTGCAAATGGAGCTGGGGGAGTTTGGGCTGACATCCTCCCATGCTGTTGTACAAAGTGTTTGTTCCAGCCTCAGGAGAGTTCCCAGGATCAAGCAGTGTGAATGTGCTGTAATGTTTTTACAAACTCTGCATGTCAGCTTGGATGTTACTGTGCAACTTAAATGCCCAAACCATTGGAAAGCCAGAGGAACTTGGATGCTTTAATCACTTAAGAACCTGTGAAAATGTGGAGCTCTCTCACTGTTTGAATATTCAATGTTCCCTAGCACCATTAATGACCATTAATAATTGCCTTTTGCTGTTTCTGTGGGGGAGCAGAGTCTCTTTAGTCATCTCTGCTGTTGGGGAGGATGGGACCCTCAAGAGTTTGGACACACAGGACTGAGGATCAGATGTCCAACTCCCCTGTCAGGTTTCAAATAACTTCACCTTTAAACAAACATGGAGTCTGTGCTTTCTGCTTTAAAAATCCTATATTTGCTTAAAGCTGATAAGTGTTATAAGTGTTACAGGGGAGGAAGAGGCACGAAGAGAGGGCAGTGATGCTCTCAGGGCTTCCCCACTGCAGCAGCTGCAGCCTCTGAGCTCAGCAGGACTTCAGGGCACTGAGACACAGGAACTGCCCTCGTGGCCAGTGAGGAGAGAGGAAAGCTGAATTGGCATGTTTGAAGAAAAGAAGAAAATGATTTTGTGTTATCTACAGACTTCAGTGAAACAAAATTAAGTCCAAAGACAAAGAAAGGAAACCTTTGTCCCCATTACCTGTGAAATATCAGAGTTTCTTTGCTGAGTGGGTGGTGACTTCAGCCAGGGTTGGGGAGGGGAATCATTTCACATGGATTTCACATGCTGCCTGCTGAATGCAGTTCCTAGCACGACTTTTGTCCCTGACTTTCCACCCAGCAGCCACCCTGATCCCAGTGGCAGCAGGTCCCAGCTGGGAAGAGCTGTGCATGCCCAGCCAGAGCCTCCCAGGCCCTGTGGATATTCCTGATTTCCTGCCTGAGCGTGGGGGAGACAGCACCTCTCTGCCTCAGGGGCACAAGGATGGCCCCCTGAGAACCAGGCACCCTCCAGCATCCCACCAGCATCCCTGTAAGTGTTTGTTATGGATTTCTAATCCTCCCATCTCTGCTCCCAGTGCAGAGCCCCAGAGGTGTGCAAGCTGGAGAGCAGAGCCTGGCTGGGGGATGGATTTGGGGCTGGAGACATCACTCCAGTGGGGATTCAAGGCCAGGTCCCTCCTTTCAGTGCCAGCACCCCTGACCACAGTCCTGCCAGCACCCCCCTGTCCCCACAGTCCCTCCAGGGTGACACCTCAGCCCAGCAGGGTCCCCCCTCCCCTGGCTGGGCAGGCAGCCTGGCTGGAACCTCCAGAGACTCCAGATGGCTTTTTAAACTTTCAAAAATAAATCTGGGAGTTTAAGTCTGGTCATTAAATACCTCCATATCTTGCTGGAGGTGCATCAGTCATTTCTGAAAACATCCCTTCTGCTCAGCAGGGCAAAGCCTGCAAGGGCTTGAATATTCCACTGGCTTTTGGAAACAGGACTGAAGAGCCCTGGAAAGTGATGGATTTGTGACCTTTGCTGCTCAGAGTTAGGGTGAGTCACTCACCTGGTGGTGGAAAAGCAAGACTGGGAGTTTATTCTGATTTTCCCCTCTGCTCTAGGCAGTGTCATGGAGCTTGAGCACGTTCCAGCTCTTGGTTCAGCAGAACGCAAGGAAATGTGGAAAACTTTGCTCAGGTCTTAGCAAAGTCCTTTGGACACAGCTGTGTTTAAAGCTCAGGACAAGCTTAGGTCCTGTCTATGGCAAGGTACAGGCTTGGCCTAAAGACAGTGCCTTGAAAATGGGAACACAGAGAACACTCAAACCAGCAGAGGAGGAGTTGATTGTTTCACCCTCAAAGGCTGTATTTTATAAGTGTTACTTTTGTTCTGGGTAGGAAAAAAAAAAAAAGCACAAACCCAAAAGCTCAAGGAAGATTCCTAACCAGTTAACAACCAACAGTGTTCAAGTACATTTATGTCCACATACAGCATTTGTTAAAAAAAGAAATAATTTTTTTGTGTTTTAACACCTTTTTTAAAGAAAAAAAAGAGAAAAAAAAGAGAGATAATAAATTAATGTAATAAATTAATGTACACATTACATGAATTTTGGCACTGGTATGGACCATTTTTAAAAACATTTGCTGTTAGCATTTCTCATGTTTGTACAAAACTGTAAACTATTTTCAAGTTTGTTGTTTTTTTTTTTTCACTTCTGTTCATCGTCACCTTTCAAAAACTGTCACTACAGGAACAGAAACACCCCAGACAAAACCCAAAAAGAAAACCAAGGCAGCTCTCCTTGCCCCTCCCCATAAAAGAAGGTGAGGGAGACAGTTTTTGAAAGCACCTGGCAGCAGTTGGTGACCACGTCCTTCCCAGAGCCCTCCTGGGCTCCCCTTGGACACAGCAGAAAGTGCCCCCCACCAGTGACACCTTCCCACCTCTAGAGCAGACAAAGATGGCTCTTTAGGTCATTTCATTTTATTTCTTTGTTGGTTTTTTCCCTTTTTTTGTTGTTTTTTTTTTTTTACAAAAAAATGTCTACATCTAAATCACTTTGCTAGAAACATTATTTTTCTTTCCTTTTTTTTTCTGTTTGTTTTTTACATTAGTTAAAGCAGAATCCGCTTTTGTGAAAAAAGACAAGGACCAAGGTCTTATTTCATGCAGAAAATGCAAATTAAAGATCATAAAAATGGGTGGTTTGTTCTGGGTTGTTTTTTTTTTTCTCCTCTTTTTTTTTCATTTTTTTCTTTTTTTTTTTTGTTTTGTTGTTCTTTTTTACAACACTGTACAGGATGCAACACAGCCCCTCAGAGGATGCTAAGGTGGTTCACAGCAGTCCCTTTGATGGCACACACTGATCCTCCTGTCCTCTTGTCACTGCTGATCAGCTGCTTGGATTTCAGGCCACACCAATTGTCCCCAGAGAAGTCACCATGGCTTCTTCACCTTTGGGAGGGAGATGGAGGGTGCAGCTTGAGAGGCTGAGCCACAGCTGGAACAGATTTTCCTGGGAAGGATTCCCCAGCCTTGTTCTGGTGTCGTTTTTGGTGCAACATCCCCGTGGTGAGCACACTGTTGGAAGGGTGTTTGCCCTCCAGGAACTGTCTTTTGGAAGGGGATTTTGTGATTTCACACCAAGACACGATGTTATGACTTGCCAGGCAGGAGAAAAAAGAAAATAAAAGCAAAGCAACCCATCCCCACAGACCCAGCCACAGCCCTGCCACCAGGGTCATGGGTGTTTGCCAGAGGTTTTATTTTTGGGTTTATATTTCTGGGTAATTCCTGAGGCTTTCCTTTCTCCTCAGTTTTTCCATTCTCTCCTCCAGCACCTCGTTACTCATCCCCCCAGATATCAGGAACCCTTCTCTGTGACAACTGCTGAGTCTTTCTGGGGGTTTGCTCACTCAGAATCTTCCCTTGCAGCCTGCCAAGCACATTGGCCCCAGCCCAGTGAAGCTGTCAGATCCAGGCAGGATTTCAGGGAGATGTGCAGTTGTCAGGTCTGCTCCTGTGCTCAGACTTGAGCGAGACATGGGGCTTTGCTGAGCTGGGACTGTGTGGGTTTAATCCCTGCTTTGCCCATCCCTTCCTTGCTTCAGTGCAAGTGAAGTGGGAGAGGGAGAGGTTGCCAATTCCCTTGCTGACCTTGCTGAGCCTTGGCAGGGGCTGAAACTCAGGGATTTGTGCCCAGTCCCTGTTTGTGAGAGGCTCTGGGACACACCTTCCCTCTCTCTGCCTCAAAAGCCAAGAGCCACCAGGGTGACAAGACCTCTGACAAAAGCCTGGAAGCTGCACTAGCAGAAGACCTATCCCTGCTCAAAACAGCCACCGTGGGTTCCCAGCTGTCCCTAAGGCAGGGAGCACAGGGGTGCCCAGATTTTCAGGGTCTGTGGGACACAGTTTCTGGAGAAAGGAGGTCAAAGCATCCCCAGCTGTGCCAGCACCAGCTCTCTCACAAGGTGCACCTTGTCCTTGGATGTGCCATAACATTGGGCACCAGGAGTGTCCTGCTTGTCCCTGCCCTGAGACCCCCTGGCCTCGCTGGGAGAGGGCACTGGCAGGGCTTGGTGCTGCTCCAGCACAGCCAGGGGATGGTGGGGAGAGGGAAAAGCCCAGCCAAACTCCCCATCCCCTGCAGGTGAGATGAGAGGGCTCCCTCAAGGCCAGAGCCAAGGCCAGCGAGTTCCTCCCAGCGTGGAGCAGAGCATCTGTCAGTGCAGAGGCAGTGGCAGCTCCCTTCTCTGCAGGCAAGGGACCAGCCATAGGGAGAAAAGCCTCTGCTCACCTGGGACAGGCTGCTCCTGGTGCTGGGAACCCGGCCCTTGGCTGAGTCCCCAAGGGGCACCACAGCAAAGGTGAGCAGAGTTTCCTTCCTTGAAGGAAATGGTGGCCAAGGCTTGTCCAGAGGGCTGGGAAAGCCAAGGAAAAGATCTTTGGCCTTTGTGCCCAGACATTGTCCATCAGATACCCAGCAAGGTTCCCAAAAAAGCACGGACCCAGCATCTAATTAAGCAAAACAATTAACTCTGGTGCTTCCCCACATCAGAGCACTGAGAGCTGGGAGGCATTGGGCTTCACAGAAGGTGAAGTAGCACGGATCCACTGTTTTAAACACATACTGGAAGAGAAATTATCATCCCCTTCAAAAAAAAAAATACCATTACTCACCGCTATACTGTTTCATCCTTTCTGGGGGAAAAGTCTGCCAGCATAAATGCCAAGCTCAGCCTGTGCAAATGATAAAATGTGCATCCCTGGATCATAAACGGGTCTATCACGTCTCCTCTCCTCACTTTGTCATACACATATTCAGTGTCATTCAGTGGGTGCTTTCTGCCCCTGGCAAGTCCTGGCTCTCTGAGAAGGGAGCAGACAGCCCATGGCTGTGGGGAGTGGGGAGCTTTGGGGAGCTGTGGGTCCATTGTCTGCAGAGGTCTGTGCTGACACCCCCAGCTCCTGGCAGCAAGGGCCTGACTGCACTTTGTGGCAGAGCACAGAGCTCTCAGTGCTCACACAATCCCCACTGCATTGTCTCACCTGCCCTGGGCTCCCCACCAGCCCTGGGCAGCAGCAGAAAGGGCTGCAGGGGGCTCTGGGGCTGCCCCACACTGATGGACCCCAGCCTTTCTGCTGAAGGAGGGCCTTTCCTAAGAGGACTGAGACTCCCCTTAGGTTCTGCCTTCCACATAAAGCGTTGGTTTGCTTTGTTTTTATCCTTTTAGTCTTGCTACAATGACACAACCAACAGGACATGGATTGGCCCCACTGCACAGGAGCCACATTCCTGCCCCATGGAGGCAAGACTGTCCCCTGCTTTTCCAAACACAAGACAGGCCATTTCTCATCCTGCTTTTTGCCCAGCACTGTAACACAGAGGGTTGGGTATGTCTCAGACCCTCCAGCACCATCATCCTTGGAATTCCCCATCCCTCATTTCTGCTGACATGGAAACCATGTGAGCCTCAGTTCACATTCAAACACTGCCCTACACTTGAGCCCACTCATTTGTGCTCCTGATGTTTTTTACTTGTGCTGAAGGATTTGTCTCTGCAAGGACAATGGCCACTCCAACAGACAAGCTTAACACAAGGTCCCTGTTTGCATTCATCCTTCCCAGACAGTCATGAACCCACAGGTAAGGTTATGTTGAATTGCAAAGGGCCTTAAGAGAAATCTTCTCCCATGGAGGCCTTGCTCTGTACATCTCCTGAGCACCTGGGCACATCTCCTAGCAGTGGTCACCCCAGACTGAGGCACAGGGAGGAAGCCACAGCATTACCAAAAGCTTCTCAAAGGCAGCTCAGGCTCCCACTGCCTTTACTCATCTGCATTTCCCCACTCATCCAGCTGACACCATCCTCCCCTCCTCTCTACAGCTCAAGTAAGGCATGATGCAGGCTGGGAAGAGACCACAGGAGATTGGGGTTTGGCACGCAGCCTCCTCCCTCTGGCCTCGGGGGTGGTGGGATCAAACACTGAAAAGTTACTTACATACCATCACTTCCACCTGTCCTGCCCACCTCTGGTGTGCTGGATCAGGGAGCCAGCCCCAAGGTCACCATCCCAGCACCTCTGTGCAGGCACAGGCACAGCTCTGCCCTCCAGTCCTGTGGGGAAAGCCTGGGGAAATGGTTATGGCAGCCTGAAGGTCAGTGCTTCTTTATTATACTTGTCACCTTTCAGCTGTTCTTTACTTCTGAATGTACAGAACCATTTTTATTTGGTTTACATCAAGACATTAGAAATCAAACAACTTTTTTTTTTCTTAAAAAAAAAANTTAGGTCCTGCTTCCAACACACTGGTTTCACATCTCTCACCCAAACCATGTCCCCATCCCAACTTTCACATCTACTGTAAAGACATCCCACCCTGCTTGGTAAGCCCAGTCTCCTCTCCAAGAAAGCATGTGGTAACCAGCAGGACGTTTCTTGCCTCGCTGTCTCTGCTCTGACACCAGGGCAGGGCTCAGCCGTGCCCCAGCCTGGCACAGTCACTCCCTGCACATCTCAGCCCAGCTCCTGCAACTTTGTCTGGATGCACCTGATTGTCCCTGCCCCCAGGGACTGAGCTCTGCTGATGGCCGTGCCCCCTGAGTCTCCCTCTTCTCCCTGTTCCAGACCTCCCTGTCCCTGGGAGAGGACAGGCTCTGCCCACCAGGGACTGGCTGGGCTTCCTGGAGTGCTGCCTGCAGCTGTACCCAGCCTGTGTGACTCAGGGATGTTCCCAGTGTTCCAGTCCCTGCAAACCTGCTGTATTGCACATATGTTTTCAAAAGCTCTCTCCTATTTGCTCTGCTTCTGAAGTTCTCTCCCACCAATCTTTTCCTCAACCCATCCTCTCCATCAGGATTGTGGTAACCACCTTCCCTAAAGCCACTGTCCTTTGGTCTGCAGCTCCAGAGGCTTCTCTTCTGTCTGCGAACAGCTCAGGGATTCAAACCCCTTCCTCCTCCTCACAACAAAGGAAACAAAACCAGCTCCCTTCCCCACCCCTTATCTCCTCCTGCCAGACCCTCTGGAGCAGATCTGGTCAAACAGACTGCCCAGATCAGTTCCCTTCCTGGCTCTGTTTCTGGGAAGTGGATGTGCTGTCCATTGGACAGAGGAAGTGCCAAGCCTTGGCAGGTTCCCTACTTATTTGCAAGACATAAGCTGCTGGCGTGGTGTCAGATGTGCATGCAAGAAAGTTGGATGCCAGTTAAAACCTACAGTCCTGTTTGTTTCATGCACTGTGAACTTATCCTATGTACACTACTGGCTGCTTTATGCTCCAAGACATGAATTGAAAGGTTTACATCTTCCTTTCACCTCAGTAAGCACAGCTTTTCCGTCACCCATGGAATAGCAGGGGTTTGCTAGCAGGGCTAGTTTCCCTCTTCTGCACTTCCTCTCATTGACTTTTCATTCCTCAGTACTCAAGGCAAAGAGGGGATAGGAAGGGGACAGGCAGGGTTACAGTCCCAAGGTCCCGGTCACTGAAGGTCCCTGAGTGGCAGCACTATACAGTATCAGAAAATGAAGCAATAGAGTTGTGTTGGCCATGTATGTCCTGAGAGAGATTCCATTTCTATTTCTGCTCCTCCCTCTCCTCTTCCACATGCCTTCCTTAGGCTCTTACACGTGGAAAAGGTGCAGAACCTTCTCCCCCAGCCTGGCTCCCTCAGGCAGCCCGGAACATCCCTCATGTTCAAATGCTAAAAAGCACAACCCAGCAGGCAGCAATCCTGCCCCAAGCTGCCAACAAACCAAGCCCTGAGCATTGCCTGCTGCACCACTGCAAGAGTCAGAAGCAGCTCCACTTTGGAAAAGCACTGACAAAGCCTTTCCTCCCCTTTTCCCCTCTGTGAGGAAGAGGAGGGCAGCAGTGGGCACGCAAGATGCAGCCTGGAAATCCCCTGCACCTTCCTGGTAACACTCATGCTTGTGATGGCTTCAAACCTCTGAGCCTTGAGTATCAGCAAAATGCTTTGTTTTTCCTTCACTGTGTCCTTTCTGGATTGCTGCACCTTGAAACGAGACAGGGGTTGGGTGCCTTCCTTAGGGGTGGACACAGCTGGGGAAAGGGGACACTGAGGTGCCACCCCACTTTGAGAGGAGAGCATCCCTCCCTCACCTTTCCTACTCCTCGTCCCAACTCCCAGGACACTGCTGTTCTCCAGCACTCTGCCCCATCATCAGCAAGTGTAAGGCAGCTCCTGAACTGGGACCAGTCCTGACCACACACTCTTTGGCAAAGATGATTGTGTCGGACCCAGAAGTCCAGGAGCCTGGATGTGCTGACTCTGTGGGTAACACTGACCTGGTAATACCAAGTTAGAAACATTCAAAGAGAGAAACCAGGATCACTCCTGATAAGAAAGAGAACTCAGCCAAAATAGAACCAGGAGTCTGGCTCCCAGTGCCATCAGGTGAAGAACTCTGCTGAGCAGTGCTTTTTTTCCCTGGAAAGCTTTTAGATTGTCACCGGGCTCAATCCTGGATTGAAGCCTCAGATATGAAGCACAGCCTGCCCCAGCCTGATCTCCAGTTTCTGGAGGCTGTGCCTGCAGGGCACTGGTAGCTCAGGACCCCCGAAGCAAAGAGCATCAGTGGGGTTTGCATCATCTGTGTCCTGCTGCCCCTGCCAGCCTTTGGGGCCAGCTCAGAGAGCTCTCAGGAGCCCAACTCATGCCACACATCTGTCAGGCTCTCACTACAACTATCAGGTTACTGGAGTTCCTGAGGCATCTCCCTCAGCTTCAGAATTTCTTACCATTTGTTTTCCCTCCAGTCTTAATAAGCTTCTTATAACTGCCTCTTTTTCTCCCCACTTTTATCTTTCTGACCACCCTTTACATTGCAATCACATAGATAAAGGGTCCATTTTTAGATTTTTTATTTAATCATCAATCACCTGGTTTGACTGCCCTTGAAAACTGGACCTGCTGATGGGCAGTCTCCACGTAGGAACTGCAGCCATGGCACGCTCATATCCACCAACATTGTCCTGCTGCTGTCATAAAACACAACTTTATGACTTCCATTACAGCATTTAAAAGATATTTCTGAAGAGAATCACACCAGAAAGCGTAACTTTCCCCATTGGCCAAGCTTTAAATTCCTGCCTATCAGGTAGACAGAACTACCTGATCCTCCAGCCACTCTCCAGAGTCTGATTCCCACACAGACCCACACAGACCATGAACTGCAGCAATCTGGGGAAAACCCATCCCCAGCAGCATTGCTCAGGGATGGGGAGACCAGCAGGAGACTTTTCAGCAGGGCAGGGGAGAATCTAAGTCTGATTTAACAACTGTGCTAAAACCTTGGTGAGCCCAGGGAGGCCTGGACCAAATGTGTGCATGCATGAACATGAGAGAGGGGACACACACGTGGGGAATGGGGGATGCTCTACTCTTATGCTTCAGATTCTGCATAAGACACCTTACTGATATAAAAATAACAGTAATTACTCTGATGAGGCCTGATCCTGCTGCAGCCAAGTCCAGGCAAAGCTTTCCCTGACTTCAGTGTTACTAGGCCAGGCCTGTAGTGATTGATATTTTCATTGCACTGTACAGACATAAATTAGTGAATGAAAGATGTGCATCAAGGTCATCTGAAAAACAGGAGTTTCCCTGGTCTCAGAGGATCACTCTGCTCTCCCAAGCAATGGGAATCAAGGGAAAGGGAAGAGAATGCTAGTAGGAAAATAAAAGGATGGTTGGATAAAGGGGAATGTCTGTGGGTGTGACAGGAAAAAACTCTATCAGGTAAGAACAAGGTTCTCAACATTGTTCCAGGAATGGCAGAATGACCCCAGGGTTAAAGTTTTGCACTTGTGAATTTAACATTTTCATGGCTTTTATGAATATTATAAGGGAGATTATCAATCATCAGTGATTGCCAAAGTGGCCAGTAATTCAGTGATTTTCCTGAAAGTCACTGGCTCCTTTGGAAAAGTCTGGCCTTGCTGTCCAAGGCCAAGTTCCCCTGCTGTACCTTCCTCAGGAATGCCTGTGGATGGAAGCTGCTGGAGACTCAGGGGCTTCCACAAGCACCAAGCTCAGCATTTTCACTGCAACCTTCACCCTGCCCAGCCTTTGGAGACCATCACCCTCCAGCAGGATGATGCTCCATGGAACTCTACCTCCTCCTCAGCTTCCCCATCTGCAAGGAAAGGCACGGGGTGCTTTTCTCCACACTCTGTATTTGTCAACAGACATAAAGCAGGGCCTGGTAGGAGCAGCACAGATCAGATGCTGCCAGCCCACCACTGGCTCCTGAACTTCTTAGGAAAGGGGATCACTACCATTTCCCTATTTTTTTTCATCCTGAAACACAAGGAAGTTAAATGACACCCAGCCTTTCCTGCGCCTTGCTGCAGGCCATGGTCACTCAGAGGGCTGGGGTGTGGATCCATTGTCTGGCAGAAGGAACAGGGAGAGGGGAGAAGGATTAAATTTTGAGAGTCCTGCAGCTGCTTTTCTCTGCAGGCTCAGTAAGGAAGATGCAGGGTGGGAACAACTAGGAACAACNGCTGTACCTTCCTCAGGAATGCCTGTGGATGGAAGCTGCTGGAGACTCAGGGGCTTCCACAAGCACCAAGCTCAGCATTTTCACTGCAACCTTCACCCTGCCCAGCCTTTGGAGACCATCACCCTCCAGCAGGATGATGCTCCATGGAACTCTACCTCCTCCTCAGCTTCCCCATCTGCAAGGAAAGGCACGGGGTGCTTTTCTCCACACTCTGTATTTGTCAACAGACATAAAGCAGGGCCTGGTAGGAGCAGCACAGATCAGATGCTGCCAGCCCACCACTGGCTCCTGAACTTCTTAGGAAAGGGGATCACTACCATTTCCCTATTTTTTTTCATCCTGAAACACAAGGAAGTTAAATGACACCCAGCCTTTCCTGCGCCTTGCTGCAGGCCATGGTCACTCAGAGGGCTGGGGTGTGGATCCATTGTCTGGCAGAAGGAACAGGGAGAGGGGGGAAGGGTTAAATTTTGAGAGTCCTGCAGCTGCTTTTCTCTGCAGGCTCAGTAAGGAAGATGCAGGGTGGGAACAACTAGGAACAACACCTCCTTGGAGGACTGAATCAGTCTCCTGGAGATCAGATGCCAGCAGTGAACAGCACCACTGCCCTAGTGCTGATCCCCAAATCCCTCTCTTCCCTCAGCCATTTGCACACTCTGCCTCCCCAGCTCTGCCTCTGGAGCTGGGACCCCGACCTCCCACCTGGTGAAGCTGCAATGAGCAAACAAACCCCTGCTATCCCCCCCCAGCCCCAAACACGCTGCCAGTTCAACGTCATCTGTGTTCTCTTTCTACAAAAGGTATTACAAAACCCCCCTCCCCAGCCCCCCTCCCCAGAAAACATGNCCCCCCTCCCCAGAAAACATGCTTGCACACACACACCCATGGACACACGTGCCCACACACACACGCACACACAGATGCTCCACGCACGCACATTCACACAGGAAAATCAGCTTGCAAACTCCTGAAGGTGGAAAAAGGCATCTTGCAAATGTGCCTTGGTTTTGATAAGTTCCCTCCTCCCCCCCCTCCCATAAACCCCACGTTGCCCCTTCCCTCCCAAATAATTGCCTCGTCCTCCCCTCCCTTCCCAGCTCTTCCAAAATAAATATTCTTTTTTTATTTGTTGGTTTAAAAGATTCTTTTAGGCTTGTAAGCAAGAGAGAGGGAAAGAGAGAAAAAGAAATGAAAAAATCTCATAGCGTGAGAATGAAACCCCATCATCTCATGAATCCGTGAAAGAATAAACATGAAGGGGTTAAGAGCAGTGACAGAAGAAAGATTAAAAAATATATAATAAGACTGAAAAGTGGAAGATGAAATTCAGTAGTGAAATGGAAGTGAGGATAGAGCATTAGTGAGCACAGCCAAAGATAACCTATCGCCCCCACCAGTTTTTGACTCAGCTTCTTTAAATCTCCCCCCTCTTTTTTTTTTTTTTTTTAACTTTTCTTGGTTTTGGGGTTTTTTTGTGTGTTTTTTTTTTTCTTTTTTTTCTGTATTTTTTTCTTTTTTTTTCCTTTCCTTTTTTTTTGGTTTTTGTTGGTTTTGTTCTTTTTACAATGGTTTAAGTCCTTCAGCAGGAAACCAAAATCAAGACAGACACATCCCTCCCTGAAACCAAACCCCCTCCCGTGCCTTCCTCTCCCTTCACCCCACCCCCACACTCCGTGGTTCTACATGTGCTGAAAAGAGAAGAGTAAGCTTAGAATAAACCTAATGAACCATAGGAATAAATGACAATGATAGTAAAGAGCAAAACCCAAACCCAAAAAAGACCACAACACTCCCGTGTTGTCATTGTCTGAGCGTCTGTCCCCCTAATGATCTCTCCCGGAGGGCCGCGGGGCGTCAATTCACATAGTACAACCAGTAAACAAGGTTGAAGAATCCAAAAGTGATGGGGAAAATGATCCGCGACCACTTGTCAATGGTGCTGACGTCCGTCAGGTCTGGGATTTTGAGCTTCAGCTTGGAGGAGCGCCGGCGCAGGCGGCAGTTGGCGCGGTTGCGGGCGGCGGCGGCGTGGTGGCTCAGCGGCACGTGGCGGTCCAGGGCCGGGTGGTGGCCGAAGCCGTCCCGCGAGGCCAGCGGCTTGCGGAACTGGATGGCCGAGCCCTCGAAGGACATGACGGAGTTCCGGGAGTCGCCCACGCTGCTCATCATGTCCGTGGCCAGCAGCTCGTTGTTCATCTCCAGCGTGCTCAGCAGGATGTTGCCGTAAGGGTCGACCTGGAAGGGAGACGGAGGCAAGAGGTACTGGGGTGGCCTGTGGCGCCGTTTGGGGCGACTCTGGACAGGTTCATGGGGAGCAGGGCTGCTGGAAATGATGGAACTTATAAACTTGAAAAGTGACTTTAGTCATGGGTTGGTTTGCCTTTGCCAAAGGGGAGGGAAATGGAGGTTTCTCTTTCTCCATCAACAAAAAGAAGATCCTGAGATTCTGGGAGCTTAACATCGACAGGGTGGGAGTAGCCAAAGGAAAGGGAAATTGAGGCTTCTCTTTCTCCATCAACAAAGAAAAGATTCCTAGATTCTATGAGCTTAACATTGACAGGTTGGGGGTAGCCAAAGGGGAGGGAAATGGAGGTTTCTCTTTGAAAGACACTGAGGGTTTGAGTATCACTGTGTGACGCCTCTGCCAACAAAAAGAAGGTTCCTAGATTCTGGGAGCTTAACACTGACAGGTTGGGAGTAGCCAAATGGGAGGGAAATTGAGATTTCTCTTTATTCATCAACAAAAAGAAGATCCTGAGATTCTGGGAGTTTAACATTTACAGGGTGGGAGTAGCCAAAGGAAAGGGAAATGGAGGTTTCTCTTTCTCTATCAACAAAAAGAAGATCCCTAGGTTTTGGGAGCTTAACATCTACAGGGTGGGAGTAGCCAAATGGGAGGGAAATTGAAGTTTCTCTTTGAAAGACTGTGCTCACTGAGGGTTTGAGTCTTACCAGGTGACGCCTCCATCAACAAAAAAAAGGTTCCTACATTTACAGGCTGGGAGTAGCCAAAGGAAAGGGAAATGGAGGTTTCTCTTTGAAAGACTGTGCTCACTGAGGGTTTGAGTCTTACCAGGTGACGCCTCCATCAACAAAAAGAAGATCCCTAGGTTTTGGGAGCTTAACATCTACAGGGTGGGAGTAGCTAAAGGGGAAGGAAATTGAGGTTTCTCTTTGAAAGACTCTGTTCATTGACAGTTTGAGTCTCGCCAGGTGACGCCTCCATCAACAAAAAGAAGGTTCCTAGATTCTGGGAGCTTAACACTAACAGGTTGGGAGTAGCCAAAGGGGAGAGAAATTGAGGTTTCTCTTTCTCCATTAACAAAAAGAAGTTTTCTGGATTCTATGAGCTTAACACCGACAGGTTGGGAGTAGCCAAAGGGGAGGGAAATTGAGGTTTCTTTTTCTCCATCAAAAAACAAGAAGATTCCTAGATCATGGGAGATTAACCTNGAAATGGAGGTTTCTCTTTCTCTATCAACAAAAAGAAGATCCCTAGATTTTGGGAGCTTAACATCTACAGGGTGGGAGTACCCAAAGGGGAGGGAAATTGAGGTTTTTCTTTCTCCATCAAAAAAAAGAAGATTCCTAGATTCTGGGAGCTTAACATCGACAGACTGGGGGTAGCCAGAAGACACACAGGAGATAGAGAGACATTAACAGATATTAAACCTCTGGCAGGTTCCCAGTCTGGGAGAAGATTGATAAGAGAGCCAAAGAACGAGGACCAAAAATAGCATTGAAGGTGAAGGCATCAATAATGAGCAGAAGATCAAATACTGAGAATTGTGTAAAGCAGAACCAATGAATGAGAATTTCTTGGGGTTTTTTAAATATATAAATATGTGAAAACTCTGGTAAAGAATCACATGAGGTTGGAATGTTTTCCACTGCACATCCTGGCCAGAATAAATAATGCCTGACTCGTTAATACTTAAAAGATGGTGTTGGAGAATTTCCTTTCTTCCCCAGAGTTTAGTGACAATACCCCTGGTGGGGTCATTAGTGAGCTCTGAACATGCTGCATTTGAGGGTTGTCCTCTGCTGTTGGGCTGGAAGGAGCAGCCACCTGTGCTTGCAGCACATTTTTTAGTGGGGGACGTGTGGTTCTGCCAACAGAGGAGGAACAAAAGCCACAGAAGGACTTTTGGCTACACCTGCCCCATGTAAGAGGAGGGTTCTGAAGGGACTAGATGAGGATGACCAAGGAGGAAAAAATTCCTGGTAATCACCAGACAAGGGAAACAGGTTCATCTATCACAATGTGTAGCAGTGGGGGTTTGGAGTAAAGCCTTTACCTGAGCCCCTGTCAGCCTCTCCAGTGGAAAGGTGGCTTGGGAGGAATCAGGCAGGGCAATCAAACTCACCCATCCACACAGCCATGGGCTGGATCAGCAAGGAGAGGCAGAAGGCTCTGAGCCCAGATAAATTCCAGCAAGGTTTATTTACAAGGTGCTGAAGGGAGTCCAGGTCCAAAGAGGGCTGACATGTGCCTGGCTCTGCCTTAAGTGTGGTTTTGAGCATCCAATGACCCTGAGGCACGGGGGCAGTGCAGGGACAGGTGAGGTCAGTGACCCATGGGGAGGACAGGGTTGGGATACCACAACCAATGGATTATCAGGGAAAGAAGAAACGAGGAGGGATTTGGGCATCAGGGAGGATTAGACTGTCACCAGGCCTTGCAGGGGAGTGCCCATGGTAATTCTTCCAGGGCCAGACTTTGGCTGTGGTTTCTGGTGTGTTTGGGACTCCACTGCAATGAGCACCAAGGCTGGTGCCCAGCTCACCCAGCGGAGAGCCTGAATCCTCCTGCCACAAGGAAAGGAGAGGACAAACCTGCTCTCTCACCCTCTTCTCCTCGTAGCGGTGGCGCTCGTTGTTGGCCTTGCTGATGCGCTCGCTCTGCTTCTTCTGCTGCCGCGGCCCCCGCCCGAAGAAGATGTAGTTGACAAAAGCGTACTCCAGCAGGGCCAGGAACACGAAGACAAAGCAGCCCATGAGATAAACGTCGATGGCCTTGACGTAGGGGATCTTGGGGAGGGTCTCCCGCAGGTGGGTGTTGATGGTGGTCATGGTCAGCACCGTGGTGACCCCTGTGAGGAGAGGGCAGGTGCTGCGTTACCGACGTGGGGTGGGTTCCTGAGGAGCTGCTCTCAGCTCCCACATCCCTCCTTCCAGCTGGACAGCCCCAGGAGGGATAGGAGCAATGCAGCTGGGAAGGAAACTGTCATTATTCCAAGCCCACATGCCCACTACAAATTGTTGCAGGAAATGAACCAGCAGCAAACATCTGGAGAAAGTGTCAAAGCTGAGTATCATCAGCATGATGGGGGACAGCACCCTCTGGACCCTGTTTCTTAGATCCCTCTGATCTTCCCTCTTTCTCTCAGTGCAGTAGGAAACATTTAGTTTTGCTCTTTTTTACCCTCTTCTCCTCCCTTTTCTCTCCTTCATGAACTCATCAAGCTCCACTGTGTGCTACTGAATGCCTCAGCATCCTTGGCATGAGTTTACAAGCTGCTGCATCTTTCCAATGCCATGAATTGGAGAAAGAGTGAAGAGATTTCCTCTCCATGGCACTGCATTTTTTTTTTGCCTGCCTCGTAGGCTTCTGTCCTTGACCCCATCAGTTCCCACCTTCCTCTCACCAGCTTTACCATTCATTACATCAATTATCACTTGTACACATTCCTCCCATGGTTCTCACACTCTCCTTTTTAGGCCTCCTCACATTTCTTGCATCTCAAATAAGCATTTTGTGAACACTTTTGTCCCCATCTACTCAGTTCCAAAAGCCTGATTCACTATGATTACTTTCACAGCTTCAGGCCTCTTCTTCAGCTTCTTCTCAGACTCTTCCTTTCTCTGGACTGGCAGGTCAGAGTGGCCTCAGACCTAAATCTTTGACAGTTTTCTGCCAGCTCCTGAAAGATGGCAACGAGCCTTCATACTTCTTTTGGGGGTGGTAACTCTTCCTCTTCAACCTACTCTTCCTCTGCATCTCTAGCTGTTCTTACCACCCTGCTGATCTCCTTTTCTCCTTTTTCCTCCTCCTCTCTCTGTTGGCAGCTCTGATAATCTCCATGACCTTAATTTGCTCCTGTGGTTTCAGCCCCAGCTCTCCAGTGGTGGCTCTCTGTGCACCCTGCACCTCTCCTTGGCCTGTTTCCCCCTCACCCTCGCTGTGTCTTTGGTGTCATTCCTGATAGAAGACCTAAAGAGCTGTTAGCCTTCAGCTGGGTAAACAGAAGGGAGATATATTTATATACTCACAATGTGGTTTATATTTAGGCAGCAGTCTAAATATACAGAAATCTGAGGCAAAGAAAGGGAGAATAGAGGGTTCTCCATGTGTCCATTAAGAAGTGGACAAATTGCAATGGAGACTTAGGGCAGAGGCAAAGAGCAGCCCTTTAACTGTGCAAGCAGGTAAATCTGGAGATAAAGTGACCAGAGGAGGCTGTGGAGTTTCTTTTTTTGGAGCTTTTTATGGATAAGTCAGGTCGAGGACTGTCAGGAATAGTTTAGGGAGAGCTGTTACAGTTCTGATCTACAACGTTTTTCTTCTGTCTTCTCCTCTGAGTCCAGATGTCAGCAGAAATTCAACAGCTGTTCATCTCACCTCCACCCTCCTGCTTTCACAATGTCTGCCATGGCCTCTTTCTCTTCTCTCTCTGATTACACTCCTGTCAATGCAACTCACCCTTTTAATTTGCCAAGTTCTTCTTCTTCCCTCCCTGTCTCCCTGCCCCAGCCTCTCCAAGCAGGCAAAGCCAAATCACCTCTTTTATACCTTTGTACAACCCACTCCTCCCCTGAGTCTACTCCAACTCTTTCTCCCAGAGCTGCTTGAAGCCCCCAAGCTCTGCTGTAAGACCCGGCCTGTACCTGAGCTGCTCTGCCTCTCTGAGCCTTGTCCCAACCCTGCTCCCTCCTCACGTCCCCTATTGCCTCTGAACTTCCCCTCATGTCACACAGCCCCATTCTCATGTCCCAGCCATCCCCCTTTCTCCTGTTCCTCCTTCACAACCCTCATGTGCCATCCACCCCCACTTCCCTTCTGTTGCTTAAAAAAATCTCATTTTTTTCCCCCTCTTAGAGGAGAATGTTCCTATTTAGGGGAGCATGTGCCAAAGAAGAACTTGGGCTTCACCTGCTGTCCCACATTTGTCTTGGCCATGAAGGTCTTCATCTGCAGAGAGTGTTTGCATGGGGCCTGAGCTATCAGAAAAATGTGCAATGCCCCTTCCTTTATTTCTTTCATCTCTTAACCATTCCCATAACACTTCTTGGCCATCCAGCCTCAGCAATAATCACCCAGCTGATCACTCCTGGCACAACTGTTGACAAAGAGGGGCCCAGATCTCTCTTCTTAAGACCACCAGTGCAGACCAGAGTGAAGGAACTCATGGCATGTCAGGCTCCCACATACCTGAGAATCAGTCACCATCTACATTTTTGTTTAGAGAGTTTGAACTCACACCCAGAAAAATTTTTGGTAGGACTTTTGCTGATTCAAATAAAACATACTCCAGTTGGGGAAGTATGAATTAACAAAAAACCCCAAAAATGTAACTCTTCTGATTGAAATTTGAAGTTTTTCTCAGAAAAAATTATGTCCATTTGGGATGACAATTTTGACAGGCTTGCTTAATTGCTAGCTCACAAAGTAAAGGGATTTTCTTTGTTACAGCTGATCTCCCTCAAGAAAACACCTCCAAAACGTAATGAAAAGTCCATACCCAGTGCCACCCGTGCAGCAGAAGCATCATAATTGATCCAGAAGGAGACCCAGGACAGGATGGTGATGAGGATGGATGGCATGTAGGTCTGCAGGATGAAGTAACCGATGTTCCTCTTGATCCGGAAACTCAGGGACAGGCGCAGATATGAACCTGCCAACAAGACATTGAAGGAGGATGTGATTTGAGAGGAGGGTGAGGCTGCATTTGGGCTAAGAGCTTGGGTTAGGAATTGAAATTTTACTTGGAAAAAGTTCTCAAGAGGCAGGAATAATGAGAAATCTCCTGTTTTCTGCTGCTGGTTTTGCAGATTGGTCAGTTTGTGCAAGGGGTCTCTTCAGAACCTGCTCAGAAGTCTCAGAGTATTGAGAAGAAAGGAAACTCTGCATAAGTTTCATTATTATCTCAGCTGCCATGGGAGAATGGCTGTTCAGGGCTGGAATTGCTGTTATGGTGCCAGCCAATATGATGGAGGCTTACACAGGAGACTTTAACCCTATATTTGGGTGCCACGAGATGATTTTCCAATGTTTCATGTGCCAGCTCTGCCTCCAAACAGCAATGAAGATCTGAATCATATTTTTCCCATGCTGTTCTAAAAATGGGTTATGGTCAGACTGGGCAAATTCATATGCAAATAGAGTACTGTTAGTTAATCTGAAGGTCTCTTTTTTATTATTTTCAAGTTGTTGTAACTTCCTCCTAATCTTTTAGCAAACCTAATGAGGATAGTGAGGACAATAAGTACTTTTTTACAGTCCTTCCACTGGAGTGGGCTAATTTTGACAGGGACAAAGCAGTGCCTCTTTCATTGCTGTGAGACAAAGCCATTCCTCCTCCCCACCTCTGTCCCCTCAGGCATCACAGGAGCCTGAAACACGGGTGTAAATCCTGGCTGGCAGCTAAAGTAACAAGCAAACAGCAGCTTTAAACCATCAAGGATGTAGACTGGGAAAAAGGAGGTATTGTTCTCTCACCACTATGTGCCACTTGTATGGCTTGAACACAATATTTCACCTGTTTGTTTTGCTTTGGTTTGGTTTTTTGGTTTTTTTTTGGGTTTTTTTTTTTACAGGTGTGTGCTGTGCTGTTTTGGGAGTGAACTCCACCTGAGACCAAAAATCCAACCCCCTCCAACTTTGCAGCTGGCAGCATCTGAATGGTCCCAGGTATTCTCTCCAAACCTTTTAATTGCCATGTGCAGATGGGTCTGCATCATTTCACAGCCCACTTGCTTCTCTCTGGATATAATTTCTCCTAACTATTGCACCTACATTAGCTCTGAGACCCAGATGTAAACCACATAAAAGTCAGATGAAGGCTGAGAACCTTCTCAAGGGGTTCTGAGTTCAGTCATTATTTTGACTAAGAAATGGGAACAATTGCAGCGGGGAAAATGATCCTGAAAGTCTTTGAAGATAAAAAAAGAAAATAAAAGCTAAGTTGGTGGGTGGAGAAGACACCTTTTTTTTATAGAGGAGCCCCAAGTGGAAGCCTAGATCCTGAGTTAGTGCCCCAGCATTGGGATCAGAGGGATTCAAACCAAATGATCAGCAGCAGCTTTGCCCATTCCATGCATCCCTTCCACAGGGACTCACCAGTGGTGAAGACCACTTCCCTGCTGACCAGCCTCTGCTCGATGATGGTGAACTGGGGCAGCTCCAGCACCTCCATCCCCGTGACAGCAGAGTCATTCCCTTGCCAGAAGAAGACAATGTCATCCACGGTGTAACCATCTGTGGGGAGGAAGGAGCACACAGGGAGAGCTGAGCTGACAGCCTGGACCCGATGACAGCTCCAACTTGCACTAAGGTGATCTGGAAAAGGACCCAGGAGAAAGCCCACACCAAGCCTAGCCTCTCCCTGCTGATGCACTTCCCTCCTTCAGCTGAGCTTGGCAATACAGTCTCCAGGAGAAGAGGAAAAATTGGCCAGAACTCCCATTTCTGGCTGGAATCCAGGAGGAAAAGGTGAGGCATGGCCCATCCAGCCTTGACATACACTACGTAATCTCCAAGGCTGACACGACAGGGGCTTGTGCACCAGAAGCCTCTGTCAAATGCACCAAACACGGCCTTTTGCTTTTTAAAAACTGCCTCCTTTTACCAGGAGGGGGAGACCACACAGTGCAGACTGGTGGGACTGGGTAAACAGGGCAGCTCAGCATTAAAAATTCCCAGACAGAGGAAGATCTACAGCAGCAGTTGAAAAGAAGTTTGAAGATCAGAGCACCTCTTTTTTTTCTAAGTACTCTCAGTCAAAATTCAGATCCAAGAAGTGAACAGAGTCTCTGAGGCTGGGGGCTGCTTTTACCAAGTGCTGGCTGAGAAGAGCAGTAATGAGAGGAGAGAGGAAAAGGAATCAGACTCAAATATTCATCCCTTGCATTTCAGGGTAATGGGTTTCTTGATTCAGCCAAGGGTGCAGCTCCTTGTTTTAACCCCAGACTGTATGTGCCAGGCAGGGCTGCTGGGGCTGGAAATGGACCCCAAAGTGCTCTGGACAGGTGGGGAATGAGGCCCAGGGGATGAGACCCTGAAACCCCTCACCCACCAGTGGGATGGTCACAGCCCTGCCCTGTCCTTGTGGCCAGGATTCACCACAACTTGAAAATCAACAGTGCTTGTGTGTTTTGAAGCCCTTTGGCTGCTGCTGCACAAGGGTGGCCTCAGATTCCAAGTAAAACTTCACGGGAGCAGCAGGATATGGCCAGGCTTTGGTGCAGCTCAGGGCAAGGCAGCCTTGGAGCCTGAGCCCACAGACAGCCCGTGCTCTGCACTGCAGCACAGCAGCCTGGCTCAGACACCCACCCTGGCAGCACAGCACCTGCCTGCCCATGCCAGCCTCACAGCCACTCAGGACAGTGCCACCACAGCTTTCACCGGGGTGGGATCAGGGCAATGAGGAGCTGCTGAACGTGCCACCGAGGAGAAATCCTTCTCTGAGGGCGAAGGGTTACCCCAGATCAGAGCTGGACCTCTGAGGACAGCGACATCCTGAAGCTGCTGAGTGGACAAAGGGCTCAGCAGCCTGCTCTGATCTCACAGCTGACCCTGCTCTGAGCTGCAGGCTGGACTAGAGACACCCCGAGGTGTCTTCCCGAATTTGATGACTGTGCAGTCTCCGAGCCCACATCCTGCACTCTCAGTCATCACTGTGCTTATTCACGGGTGCTAAAATATCAACCCAATCTTCCAAATGCCGTGCCACATCTGCTTCTGATGGAAATCAGCTCAGCCAGGGCTCCACCTCCCCCCCAGCTGGCACGCTGCTGCTCCCAGAGTGGTAAATCCCTCACACCTCCGAGCCCACAGGGTGCCAGGACCCTTGGGTTATCCTCCTGACAGGACCTGGTGTTTGCATCGCTCAGCCCCAGGGCTGGCACCAGCAGGGAACATCCAAGTCCCCCCCGCTCCTCCCGCTGGCTGGTTCCAGCAGCTCCAGCGCCCTCCCAGCTCGGAAACACCGTGTACCATTGCACATCTGAATTCATCTGGCTCACACTCTCAGGCTCCCGGGGTTGTTCTGAATTTCTCCAGGAGGTTCCCCAGCCCTCTCCCCGCAGCGTTCCCCCTCTGCAGAGGTGAACCCAGCCCGTAAACAATTCACCTCTCCACCTCCTCTGCAGTAAAACAAACCAGACCGAGCTATTGCTCCTGCACAACATCTGCTCCAGCCCCTGGACCACTCCTTAGCACCTTCCCTCAACATCTTCCGATTCCTCGGCCGAATTTTGGAACCCAAACGCAGACAGAGCCCGCTTCCCCACCTCAGTGACACGT
Source organism: Alaudala cheleensis (assembly GCA_013398995.1). NCBI lineage: Eukaryota > Metazoa > Chordata > Aves > Passeriformes > Alaudidae > Alaudala > Alaudala cheleensis. Next base: position 25,311 of record VWYE01002428.1, read on the forward strand.
TCAGAGGCCAATCAATCCTGAGCTCTGACTCACGGCTCCCCTGGTTTATATAACAGCGCTGGCTCCAGCCCGCTCTGCCAGAGCCACAGCAGCTCCAGCCGCGCTGCCCGGGGCTGCCAGCCCTCCCTCACCTCCCCGAGGGGCTGCGGGCCCCTGGGGATGTCCCCGCAGTCCTGCACACGGGCACACAGCTCTGCGCCGGGCTGTGTTCAAACCCTTCCGGATGGATTCCGATCGGGAAGGATTCAAATGCGCAGCCCCGCACGCTGCTATCTTCATCATCCACAAATTTAACAGCAGTGACTTCAGATTTACTTCCTGATCAGCAATGAAAATGTCAAATTACGGTAACTAATTTTAGGAGATCTCACAGTTAACTAGCTCTGTTCCATTTATTCTATGACCTGCTGGTGTTGGGTACCAATTTTTTGTATTTTTTTTCTTTTTTTTCATTGTGGCATTATGCAATATGAGATCGAGCATGTTTTTCATGAAGCCATTTTTTAAAAGTGTTTCCAAAGGGAAAGGTTGCTTGGTCTAAAAATAAATGCTTCGCTTTGATTTCTAGCTTTAAAGAGAAAACCAAATTTCCATTTTACTTCTAAAAAGTAAACGAACTTTCACAAAGACAAGTCATTTCCATCTGAAATATCGAAAAGTATTGATGTGACGTCTTCAAATGTCAGATTAGCAGCCTGTTTGCAGCCTGCCTCATCAGGTTTTTTGTTGGATCCTGGCACAGAGATAGGCAGGGTGAGGATTATTTTTGGGGTGCAGGGATGGGATCAACAGGCAGTGCTTATCTCCTGAGCTGCTGTGGGGCAGGGGTTTGGGACTGATCCCAAACCAAGCACCCCTGCATCAGAAAAGGACTTTTCCTGTGAGGTGTGTGTCGGTTTTGTTTTTGAAAATACGTTGGTTTTATAATCCAGCCCTGAAAAGACTGATGTGCCAGAGTCGTGTGGAAAGAAAATGGAGCCCTGCAGGTTGCAAGGGTGTAAAAGACAAAAAAGCTCCGAGGAAGGAAACAATCGGATCTCCTCATCTCGGCCCGGGTCTCAGGAATATTGTGAGGAAATGCAGCTCTGATGAACAAATTGGCTTGACATGACCCATTAGGAACAAAACACGGGGAACTGTGGGTAATTCCCTGCCTTCTGTTTCCTTGGTTGTGCTGTCAACTGCTCCCAGAGTGCTGAGGGGTGGCACAAACGCCATGGTGTGCCTGCATTGTGTTTCCATCCCGGGACCCTGCACAGGGACAGGGACACAGCTCCCAGCCCTGGCTGCTGTGGGAGCTCCCTGTGGGTGCTCCCGGCTGTGGGAGCTCCCTGTGGGTGCTCCCGGCTGTGGGATCTCTCTGACGGAAGGAGCAATTCCCAGAGAATCACCCCTGAGGCTGCGGGAGCTCCGGGCCAGCCCTGCAGGGACACTGCGGAGCATCTGGATGAGGGAGAGCCGGACCTCTGCCAGCACAGCTGGAGGAGGATTTCCATGCGAGCCCAGGGAACATCCAGGCGGGGATACGGGCTCAGGTGCCACCTCCCACAGGGAGGGGAGCCAGCCGTGAGCAAGGACAGCTTCCTCAAGGATAAGGGAGGCTTCCACCGCCCTCCTGGGACTGATTTTAAACCCAGGCTGCTGCCAGAGCTCCGCTTTGCTGGGAATTTCCCCCATGGGCGAGGCAGCTGTGGCAGCCCTGGGAGGCATCCCCAGGGACAGGGAGCTGTGGCCGGGGCGGGTGGCATCAGGTGGCACCGCGTGGCAGGGGATGTGCCCGGGGCATACGCACAGCTCTCGATCTCCAGCGTGCAGTTCTGCTGGTCCAGGGGGTACCTCCGCAGGTCCATCATGCAGGCGGCCGTGGTGGTGATCCTGAAAGGAGAAGAGAG
>VWYE01002428.1:34729-56993 GCA_013398995.1 Alaudala cheleensis
GGATGGATGGGATGGATGGATGGATGGATGGATGGAAATGAGTCCAACTTTTTGCACCCCAGCTGCCCCAGGGGAGTTTTCTGTTGCCTTTGCCTAACCTGCAGAGGGGGCAGGCAGAGCTCCCAGAGATGGGGCAGAGCCTGAATCATCTCTCACATTTCCAGAGAAACCTCTCTCAGGGAGGGAAAGGGAAGCAAAAATAGAGGATTTCTTCCCTGCTGGCCTGTGAGATGGGAGAAGAAAATTGCTCAGTGGTCTCAGTACAGAAAAAAAACTCCTCAGTGTTAAAAACTCCTGTCTTAACCCATCAGGCCAGATCCTCTGCAGAAAATCAACCAACACCCATGGAGAAAACAAGGACATGGCTGCAGACAGCAGCTCCAAGGGAGACAGGAGCAGAAGAAACCTCTTTATGGGCTGGAGGGCTAAAAAACCCCAGGCTGGGACCTGGGGAGTGTGACACTGCCAGGCCCAGATCCTGATCAAGGGGCAGGTTGGGGATGGGGCTATGGAGAAGCCCCCAGGAGGAGCCCCAGCCATGGGGAGCAGGCAGGGAAGGCTCTGGGGTGGCACGGGGGGCTCTGACAGTGTCCCCAAGGCTGGATGGGCCATCAGGTGGGATGTGGGATGTCTGCCATCACCCTGAGCTGCCCCACGATGCCAGGGGAGCCAGAAGGGATGTCCTGGCTGCTGCCTTGCCCAGCAGCGGGGTCTGGTCCCCAGGGGGGTCAGAAGGAGAGGGCTGGTGTCCCCCAGGAGCAGCTGAGAGGTGAGAAGTCACCACGGAGAGCAGAAGTGCTGCCAAAGCAGATGCACCCGGCACCTCTCAGCTTAAACCCGCAAATCCTGAGGTGTTTGAAGCACGGCAACCCTCTCCCTCTTGCTTTAAGGGATTTTTGACAGCGATGAGAGGGTTCTGCCTCCCCAGGAGAGCTCTCCCCGGGCACCTCTGCGTGCTCCCGGCCTGACTCATCCCTCAGCACACCTCGTTACATCAGCGGGGCCAGGAATAAAAACCCCCCACCTCGCACACGCAACACGTTCCCCACCGCCTCCCCCAGCTCAGGCGGGAGGAGATCCCTCCTCCTCCCCTCCGCACAGGATTTTTTAGCCCCCACCACCAAATCCCTGTGCGGTTCTCCAGCTGCTCAGTTGGCGCTGGGCTCCTGGCATCACCCCCGCTGCTCCCTGCCTGCCTCCATCACCCCAAAAACCCCGGGATGCCTCCTCAAATCACCTGCTCTGCCAAAACCCAGCCCTGCCTCTAATTAGAATGGAACCGAACGGCTCCAAGATTTCCCTGCAGGATGTTTTAAAGCCGGTTTCAAACGCGATTCCCCAATTAGCATGGGAGAATTTCGGCATTGTTACAGTTGTTGCTATTTTTAGGTCTCTGAAAACAGACAGCAAAATGCTGGTGACATCAGCACTTGACAAGTGTCGACTTGTTTCACTACCAAATGGATGCTGCGTGGTCTGGGGAAGGAAATAAAAAAAAAAAGGTAAATTAAAAAAGGAAATAAAATGAAAGGAAATAAAAATGCCAGACCAATGCATAGCTTGAGTGTGTGATAATGTAAAGCTCATTGAGTATTGGGGCAGGGCTCCAGACGGTGTCTGGAGGTCCAGAGAAAGCCTTGGTGATTCTGTTACTCAAACATCAATAGTGGTTGTAAAGCAGCTTGAAAGAGTGAGGGAAATATCGACCTCAGTGGAACATCAACATTCTCTGACATGGTTTTTTCTTAAATGAAAAAAAATTCTCCCTAATTTTTGTTTGTTTGTTTTGTTTCAAATCTGATGGAACCAATGGAATTACTGACNAAAAAATAACAAAAAAAAAAAAAAAAAAAAGAGCCATTAGAAAAATATATTAAATTCCTCTAGTGCTGCCCAGCTTTTCCTCATGGTTTTATCCACCTCCCTCCACCACCCAGCAGCTTTGCCTTTGTGGGCAGCACCTTCCAGTCTCCCTTTCTGCTGCAGAATTTGAGCACTCCCCTGTCTCACAGTGGCTGAACATCCCCCCTGTGCTTCACTCCCATTGCAGAGAGGTGTTCAGGGGCCAGGTGAGCTGTGCCAGGTCCCACCTCCTGCATCCTCCCATCCCAGGGCTGGGAGTGCCCCTCTGGGCTGGCTCAGGGCTCTCTTTGCCCTTCTGGGATTTGTGCCATCTGCTAACTGGTTGGGGAAGGGGGCAGGGAGCACCAGCCCTGCATCCCAGCATCGCTGCTGCTGTTTATTCATTCCTTTTGTTGGAGACCTGGCAACCAGCTCTTAATCTGAGCCCGGTGGGAATTAATTTTGGAGTGAGCTTTTGTACAGAACGCTTCCCTGAGATGGAGCTGTGGCGCACTCCCTTCAACCCTTAATTTGCTAATTCCACCAAAAAACAAGAAGAATGTGCTTTTCTGACACCCAGCTCTCACAACGGATCACAGGGCTTCATTTACTCCTGCAAACAAGTTATCTGGAGCCTGGCCTTGCTCTCACAGGAGCCAGAGGCTACTCATGACTTTGGGTGTGCCTGAACTCGGGCCCTGGGCTCTGGTGCAGGGACTGAGCCTGGTCCTGCTGGTCCCTGGAACCCTTGCTGAAGGCACAGGCCTGCCAGGATGTCATCCTTTCCCTGCTCTCTGACATCAGAGCCTGCTGGAGAAAAAAAATAAAAAATGACTGTGGTGCCACAAATAGCATGATTGAGTCACTTTGCTACAGGATCAGCCCAGAGGAGGGGGAAGCGAGAGGGTGGCGGGAGAAGAGCAGGGATGTGGGATCTGGCTGGGGGGAAAGCAGGCAGGGACAGGGAAAGAAACAGGTATTGCCTCCTTTTGGCCTTCTGCAACTCCATCTCATCAATTCCTCCATGAAATGCAAGACCAGGACAGGTTTCAGAGCTGTCACAGGGTGGACCTGCACTCGCTGTCCTGCAGGGCAAGCCTGGCTGCCAATTCACAGAGAGGAGGGGAGCACAGGGGAATGTTCAGGGACTATTTTCTTGCTTGCTCACACACCTGCTGTGTATTTTTTTGAGTAGGATCACAGTTATTTGCACCTGGAAAAAGCTGGGCCTAGTTCTCCTGTTCTCAGCAAAATTGCAGGTCTAGGAGTCAGTATGGAAAGTGTCCCTAAAGAATCCTTTTCGTACCACTGTGAGCAAAGCTAGAAAAAATAAAATTAAAAATTCCTTCAAGCACTCAGGGTACCTGGCTTGCACCCCCAGTGCTTTCAACAAGCCATCCTGACCTGAGGTACAGCTGGGGAGCAGGAGCTGCCATTGCTCAGGGCTTCACTTCTGCAATTGCCATTTTCTCCAGGGGCAAGGGAGCAGCTTCCAGGAAAACCAGCCAAAAGTTAAACCAACACAGGCAGCTCTTACTGAGGCCCTGGAAATAGCTGGGCAAACAGCTGTCATTTTCTTTCATTTGGCCTGGGTGCAATTTTCCTCTTCTCTCCCATTTGCACAGGTCATTGCAGGGAGCTGGAATGGCAGGGGAGGGGAAGGGACAGTGCACGAGGAGCTGGCACAGCGTCCCAGCCCCAGCCAAGCTCGAGTGCAAACCCTCCAAGGCCCTCCCCTGCCTGCCACCAGAGCTGCTGAGTTCACACCGCTCCTTCTTGGAGCCCATGAAATGGCAGCTGATAAAAATACAGCAGCACTTGTGCTTCTGCTGTGCAGGTGTGTGCAGAGCTTGCCCACCAGCCTGGGGGAGGCAGCTCCGCGCTCAGGTGGGCTGAGCAAAGAGCAGCCTGAGCTCAGCAGCGCTCCTGGCCCCCCTCCTTCCTGAATTTATCCTCCTACCTGCCCCCAAGTCAAAACAGCTTCTTGCCTGGCCTTCACTCCTCTTTTAATAAAATGAGGAAAGCTGGGGGAGTCAGCTGGGGGACTGCTGCAGTTTTTCTGGTGGGTCAGCAGAGCCAGCTCGGGGCTCTCTGACAGTTCCAGCCCAACAACATCCCTGGCCTGAGGGAGAGAGATGGATGTGCCTGTCCTGGGAAGGGAGAGGCACAACAGGGACACACAGCTGGGTTTGTAAAAAAACATGTGGTCTCTGGGCCTGGAGCAGAGGGCATTCATTAATGGAAAGGAAGGAACAGCACAGGCACCACCCCAGGGACCCCGGGCTGTCCCTCAGCACCAGCAGTGGCTGCTGCTCCTTGGGCTTCCCAGGGCTCTGCTGCAGGGACAGCACAGGGCACAAGCTCCTTTGGCAGGGTGATGTTCTGGGCAGCCTCCTGCTTCGCCATGCCAACACCCAGCCCTGCCCTGCCCAGAACAGCCCTGCCCTCCCCAGAACAGCCCTGCCCTTCCCAGAACAGCCCTGCCCTCCCCAGAACAGCCCTGCCCTCCCCAAAACAGCCCTGCACTCCCCAGAACAGCCCTGCCCTGCCCAGAACAGGCCTGCGCTCCCCAGAACAGCCCTGCCCAGAACAGCCCTCCCCAAACAGCCCTGCCCCTCAGAGAGGTGTAAAATAATCGCACAAGTCACACTTTGCCACAGAGCAGAGCACAGCACAAGAGCTGACACTGTAAATGGGAAGGGTGGCTGCCCCCTCTCTGAAGGGGAAAGGTCTTTCCTCCCTCTTTGCTGCACTGGGACATAAGCCCAGAGATCCTATCACAAATATTTGTGGAGGCAGGTCAAAAGAGCCAGCTGTGAATTTTGGTAATTCAAAAGGAAAAAAAAAAAAACAAACCCTAGACAAAAATAAAAACCCCTCACCAAACAAACCCCCCCCCAAAAAAAAACCCAAACAAAAAAATCCCAAACAACCCAAACAAACAAACAGACAAACAAAAACCCAATAAACCAAAACAAAAGCAACATTTTTTTTCAAAGAAATACTAGGAATAAAGCGAACAAATACAGGGTTGGAAAAATCATTTCCTGCATTTCAGCCACAGCATCCTGCAGCTGCAAATTTGCCTTTTAGCTCTCTGCCTGTCCCCTTTATTACCTACCCCAGCCCCTTCACACACCCAGATAACAGAGTAAGACCAACCTTTTCTCCCTCCACTTCACACAAGCACAGCAATTTCAAAGGCCTTGGACTTGCCTATATCAATTTGTTCCAGACACCACAAAAGGTTTTCCTCACCGAGGACCATTCTCCTGCCAGATATCAATTTTCATGCCTCAATCTTTAGAATTGTTCTAGTAAACAGACATTTTTTTTTTTTAAAACCGGACACAAACCCATCTTGAACGCAAAAAAAACCCGACTGAAGTGGTTTGACTAAAAGGCTACAGAAATTTAGCCCAGGATAACACAGCAACAAAGGCTCATCTCCATGGCCCAAACTTGCAGAAAATTATAAGCAACTGAAAAAAAAATGAGTGTTTCAAATGGAAGTGTTATGCAACATGAATGACAGCGACCTGAAACGCCCAGAGCAGACAATTCCCCTCTCCAACATCCATCTATAGCAGCACAGGAAATGTTGGAGGCCCGAGAGAAACAGCCATTCCCAGCTTGGAGGAAGAGCAGGGACACAAAACCAGCGTGGCACTTGAGTGTCTTTTGGGTCCTTGCCTTACCAGAGCGTTTTTGGGAAGGGGAGAGGTTTGAACGAGGCTCCCTTGGGCTCACCTCAGGCCGTAGAGGACGGTGCCGTCGGGGTGGAGCCGGATCATGCGGTTCTTCACCGTCACCCCGTGCAGAAAGGACTTCTTGTCGTTGAGGAAGTAGGTGTCAGGCAGCCACAGCTGGTCAGCCACACGGTTGTCCAGGGTCAGGTTGAGAGGGAGGTCGTTGTAGGCCAGGCGTTTGTCCCGCCAGCTCTGCTGGAAGTACATGGTGATGGTGTAATCCTGGGGGAGAAACGGGCACATGTCAGCCTGGGGACACTGCAGCTCCACCCCTTCAGCACTGCCAACACCTCTCTGAAATCCCTGGCACCCAGATTTGTTTGGGCCCACACCTCCAACCCTTTTTTTTTTTTGTTGGTTTTTTGGGTTTTGGGGGGTTTTGGGTTTTGGTTTTGGGTTTTTTTGGTTTTTTTTTCTTTGAGATGTGTGTTTCACGAAAGAAAGATAAAAGGCTCCAATATTTCAGAAGGCAAAAAGTATAAAAGCTTTATTCTCTAATTTTTACTACCTTTTTATAAATTGTTCTGACACAGACTTAACATGATTGGAGAATAGGGATGACACCTCTCCAATCCCATTGGTTAAACCAGAGAAACAGCAAAACACCACCTGGAGAAAGGTTGTTTTGAGAAAGGAGAGTTGTTTGCCAAGATTGTTTTGAGAAGAAGCTTTCTTGAGAATTTTCCCCTTGGGAACAAGTTAGCAGGCTAAAATCTCTCAGACCCAGAAATATCAGGCCCCCAGTGTGCGTGCTGTGATTTGTTCTGTGAGAATGGGAGCAAGCCCGACTTTTACAGGGGACAAAACTCCATTATGTGCCTCCAACCAAGCAAAACTGCATCCCACTGCTGCTGTCCCAGCCTGCTGGGAGCCTGTCTGCACCACCAGCAGCAGTTCAGGCTGCAGGAGCACCAAAGGGTGTCAAACCAACAGCGGCTGCCCAGCAAAAACTCCCAGGGTTGTTCTCCCTCACATCAACTCCATCCACTCATGGCCAGGCCCTGCTCGTTACCACACAGTAAAAGCCAATTTTGTCTTCAGCAGAAGCTGAGGCTGTTCCAAAGGGCACAGGGAGAGCCTCACCTCGAGGCCAAGGGCTCCAGGTCGAGCCAGGCCAGCCATGAGGAGCTCCCAGCACTTGCTAAGTTGGGAGTTCACTGTGGAAGGGACATATGGGGAGGAAATCTGTCACCAGTGGAGCGTGATCCACCGGGAAAGGGGCAGTTCCCTGAAAAATTCCCCATCAATTCGGACATCAGGAGGAACTTCTTCATGGAAGAGGTTGTCAAATATCAGCATGGAGTGAGGTGGAGGAGTCTCCATCCCTGGAGGTGTCCAAGGAACAGCTGGACGTGGCTCTCAGTGCCATGGTCTGGCTGACAGAGCAGGGGTGAGTCACAGGTGGAACTCAATCTTAGAGGTCTTTTCCAGCCTAAATAATTCCGTGATTCCCAAACCACCCCCAGCCAGCACAGCACCATCCATATCCCCTGCTCCCCTCCTGCCCAACAGAGAAAAGCTGACACTGAAAGCTGTTGCTAACACAGGGATTTTAGAGAAGGGAGCTGTTTTTGGTGGCTGTAGCTCTGCAGAAAACCCATTGCTGGCACAGCCAGGGCACATCCAGAGGCCTGGGATCAGCCTGTTCAGAGGCACAGTGTGGTGACACATCATGGAACAGTTTCTTCCTCTCAGGTAAACAAGCAGTAGAAGAAGGAGTCTTGTACACACCATCAACAGGAAACATTCTCAGGACACATTCTCACAACAGGTCTTAAACAGGCTGGGAGACAAGATTATTGGGGTAAACCAGACATTAAAACCATCCTATTAAAATAATGGGATGTTGATTAGGAAGTGGGCACAGGTCCTGTTGACATTGACCTTACAGAAGTCAGAGATTTTTTTTTCCTCAAGTCCTTAAATAAAAAGCATTTTTTTCAAATGATCTAGAACAGGTGGGATCACAGACACACTGTCCCTACAGTGCCACAGGAATCCTCTAGAATGCACGAATTTGCAGGATGAGCCTTTGTGCACTGCAAATCCCAGCTCTGTGCCAGGGGCTGCTGAGGAGCTTGCTCATGCACCAACATCTGGGCTGAGCACTGAGGCATCTGCCTGCCTGTCTTCTCCCACAGACTTCATTCAAAGCCAGGTTTGATTAACACCTCTGAAAACAAGCTCAAATAATCCCACATCATGGATAATGCCAGCTCTTGGGTATCTAACTATGATTCAGAAATCCAGACCCACATGCACATCCGAAAGGTCACGGAGTAAATCTGTGGTGTACACCAGATCCAGAGCTATATCTGTCACTCTCTGTGCTGTCTTCAAAAGAACAGAGACACAGTGACAGCTTCCTGGCCCAGGAACTGTTTTGCTCTGCTTTTTAAAGGACTGTAAACTCCTGCCTCAGAAGCCTCACAGTCCATCTCTCTGAGGCTCATTGTGCCCAGGACCCCACAGAGGAAGGTGCTGTCCCCAGAATCCCTCCCGGGGTGCTTGGGGCTGCCCTGCAGTGAGAGCACAGAGGAGCAGAGCACCCAAATTCCTGAAGCCTCCTACCCCTGCTGCTCACAGACTCATCCCCTGCCTGAGGGGTGCTTGGCTACAGAGGCATCCTTTCCATTCCCCCTTTGAGAACTGCTCCCGCACATCTTGGCAAGCTCCTGCACTGACCTGCATTTCCCTAATCCTTGACAGAGCCCTGCAACACCTCACCCCTAACCAGGCCACCCTGCTGTCACTGCAGGCTCAGCAGGCAAGAGGTGGCACTGATCCCCGGGAGACAAAAAGGGCAAGGTGCTGACAAAGTGAGCAATGCCCCTGCTAAACACATCCTCTGAAATGCCAGGGGTGATGGGAACAAACCCAGGGGGGGGAAGAAAGGAAAGCCTACACCCTAAATGATGTTATTCAGGTGCAGAGACCTTCCTGGGGGAGAACATCCAGCCCAGCCCAGGGTTCTCCAACCTCCCTGGGTTTCTTGGCACTCAGGATTTCTCTGGGCAGCATCCTGGGGGTGAGCACTTGATAACCACGGTTCACACAGTGCCTCAGGTACCCCTCAGCCTGTCTCTCTGCTGATTCCTGTGCTCCACTTCTAGTTCTGCTGCTCCCATCACACTGCTGAACAGCAGGCAGGATTTCTGGGCAGGAGGAAGAGCAGGGCAGGTGTCCACCCCACAACACTCCCTGGAAGGACAAGTGCCACTGACACGGGGTGGGCACAGAACCAAGGTGTGGGGAAGGGGGATAGGGCAGGACCAGGCTGGGGGCTGGAGGCAAGTGAGAGGGGCAGAATCCAGGAGGGGAAGCAGTGAGCTTTGCCTTCCCCTCCATCCCCCATGGAGTAGCCATGTGCCACCCTAACATCACACCCTGGCCAGGCTCCAGGGCTGCTGAGATCTTAATCACAGCCTTCCCTTCAGAGGCACATGCAATAATGGCCCAGGGTGACACTGCTCTGCAGAGGCAGAATGGCCAGATGGAGCCAAGGCAGGCAGGGGTTCAGAGGTTCAGGAATCAGAAGCACAGAGCCCGATTTTCCTCCAAGTCTTGGATGACGATGCCTTTGTTGTGGGGTTTTATCTGTCACTGGGCTAATATGAGGCTTTCCCAAACCTCCCACTAATCCACGACACTCACAAGCCTGCTGATGCCACAGATATTACACAACTGGGTTCCCCAGCATCACCAGCTGACAGCAAGCTGGCCAAGTCACCAGGTTCAGTGAAGAACTTGGAATTCAAACACACCTGGAGCCCACACATCCCTCCAGCTCTTCCTGCCACCTCACTGAGGCACTTTGGTGGGACAACGCAGCTGGATCTCCCTGCTGCCTGTGCAAGGGGTGAGTGAGGGGTTTTCCCTCTGCACACACACACCATGAGCTGAGTTCTCCACTGGTGCTGCTGGAGGAGCAAACGAGAGGTGCAGGGAAATCTGACTTTCCACTTGCCTCCAAAGTGGCAGCCTTGACCCCTCCACCCTGCACCAGAGCAGCTCCAGCAGCAACAAAAATACTTCCCAATGATGGATCCAACTGTGTCTTTGTGGGGGACCATAAAATGCCCAGGCAGGGCCAGAGTCTGGCCATGGCCATCACAGCTGGGGTAGGGATGGGAGAGCTTTGTGGGGAGCTCCCAGCTCGCCCTGCCGAGTTAATGTGCACTGGGACAGAGGGCAGGACCCACACTGGAAGGGGCACACACGTGCCAGGCCACCCTCTGCAACCTCCTGCCTCATCTGGTGCCTCCTGGGGAAGGAGAGATGAGGCTGGAAGAAGGGAGATAGCACTCCTCATCAGGAACTCCCTGCACTTTGGAAAGAGTTCAGCATGAACCTGGAATTCATTTATTAAAAACAAAGGCTGGGACAGGGCAAAGGGGGCTTTGAAGGGTGGATATGACCAGAAATTGCATGGCTCCCCTTGTTCTCCCTTTTTCCATCCCAAGGAAAAGTGAAGTTTTTGCAAAAGTCTTTGCAAAAAGAGTTTGCAAAGATACCTGCAAACTCTGTCCAGCTGGGCTTTGCCACCAGAGCTCAACTGGCCATGCCAGGCCACCCCTGCCCTGACCAGCATCCCACTGTGGGAGGCTGAGATGCAAGAACCACCAGCTCTGGCCAGGGGGAAGCTGTTTCAGCCCTGCTGAGGCTCACTGACCTAAAAAGCACGTGCCTCTTTGCTGAAAGGGCCTGTGTGTTTTAAGCCAAGCCTCTCCTCCATCTCTGCCAGCCCAGAGCCCCCGGTTTGTCCCCAAAATCTGGTGCCCAGCAGCTCCCAGCCCTTTAACTGCCCGCAGCAGCATCCCTGAGCTGCCCTCGGGCACTGCAGCTCCCTCCGGAGCTCGGATGGCACCTGAGCCTGCAGGAAAGGCGGGGAGCTGCTGAGCCTGGCCATGGCTGAGGGATCCCTGCACATCCCTGGCTGTCTGAGCAGCCCAGTGAGAGCTGCCAGCCCCAGCCTCCCCGATATCCCCACATTTTCCCAGGTTTTCCAAAGCCTTTCCAAAGGTTTTCCATCTCTCTCCTCCTTCCTGCTCCATGAGGCAGACAGTCATGGTGCAGAGGTGCTCCCCTGAGAGCAGAGTTCACCTGGAGGGACACCAAAAATACTGCAAAGGGAAGAGGAGATGCCCTGGGGAATGATGGGGTGTCCTACCTGCTGCTGAGGACAGCAGTGCTAAAATCCATCTCCAGACGAGAGGATACTGATAATTACAGCCTTTCCTGAAGGCCAGCTGAGACCCCAAAACCAAAGATGGAGCACACAGTGAGTGGCTGGAGTGTTGACACGGCAGGGGCATGGATGCAGGAAGGTATTTCCTGCAGAACCCCAGAGGCAACAAACCCAGCCAAGCGTGCACAGGGATTCCCCAGACTCTCAGAGGACAGGGCACAGGAGTCTGAGGGAACAGCAGCTGAGTCACAGCAAGAAGGGACATAAGCTGGCACTATAGGTATGAATTCAAGAACGAATTTCCAAACACCTTTATTAGCGTCTCTCCTATAAGCTGCTTCTCCTCCTCCACCTCCCAGAACCCCTTCTGGGAGTGAAATGCTCCTTGGGAAGCAAACCTGGACTGGCCCTGGACCCCTCCCCACTGGTGCTGGCTCTGTGCAGAGCAGAAGTGAAGCCACTGTCACAGGACGCCAGAGCTGCCTCTTGGAGAAGTGTCCCAGGTTTAGATGCCAGATCTGAGCACAGGAACAAACACATTGTGCAGGGGAAGGCAGATTTGGGGGCACCGAGGCAGTGAGAGGGTTTGTGAATGCAGGGGAGGAGCCACTCCTGCCGTGGGGAGCTCAGGCTGTGCCCCTGCAGGGCTGGGGGCAGCTGAAGCTTGGAGGCAGCAGATGCCACCTGAACCCACCATAACTCAGTCAGGACACGGGAGAGTTGGGTGTGGGCCAGCCATGGATGCTAAGGGGTGTGCAGGGATGTGCCCACACCACCAAGGGACACTTCAGGGAGCCAGCTCAGATTGGGAACCTGAACTTCCTTGTCTGAGCATCAAAGAGCAGCGAGGGGTGGACAGGAGCAGTACAGGCAGCACAGGGCATTGTGTCCCTTTCTGTCACTGCAGGGAGAGGAGGGACACAAAATTCAGGAGCCCCTCTTCTCCTGCAGTCCCATGTCATAGGCAGGACACAAACCCCAGTGGGGTTCTTACAGATGTGTTTGTGCTGCTTTTGGGGACACAGGTGAACTGTGTCAGACCAAAAGTCTCCATACAGTCACAGCCTGTCTTCAGGAACAGGAGAGAGAATGGCAGGGAGCAATGTAAGTTTAAAAGGGTCTTTGTTGTGATACTTAATTCTGCAGCTCTTTGGACTTGAGGATCTCCTCACTCAGAGCTGGCACCCTCTTAATTGAAGATACTCCATTTCTCTCATGAGAGCTTATCTCATTTCTCACAATATTCAACCTTTGGCATCTGCAATCTTGTGGCTGTGAGTTCCACTGCAGCTGAGCTCTCCCCTATGTGCACACCACTTTAAACAGGTACAGACCAGGTTTTCTCTTTCCCAGCTCCCTGTCGTGCCTGTATTAAGCCAGTAAACAACCACAACCTTGTGCTCCCGGGCTCACAGCGTCCCACCTCCTTTCAGACACTTCAGGGTTACTCATCAGAGCTCAAATAACACAGACACTCTCCAAAGTAGCTGAGAGGCTCTGATAGAGGCAGGAGGCAGCAAGGCAGGGAGAGCTGTTGCAGGGGTTAAGCACAGAGCAGAGCTCTGGCAGGGTCTGACGTTCAGCACTGGGTTGTTGCACAAGAATAGACTGAAGGCAAGGTAATGGAAATAACTTTCCACAGAGCCTGTGCAATTAGATGTTACAAAAGCATGAAGTCGGGAGCGTGAGATTATTTTGGAAGGTCTAAGCATTAATATGGAAAATAAATTCGAGTTGTTACGGAAAGGAGCTCACAGGAAAGAATAGCTCAAGGATGCTGAGCCTGCTGCTGCAGGGCTCCATCTCCCAACTGCTTCCATATTTGAACAGAACTCCCAGGCAGCTGCTCCCTGAATCCCCAGCACAGCTCCTGAGAGACACACGTCATGGGCAGGCTGGGTCAGATCGTTTCCCTCTGTGCTGTGACCTGGAGAACCCTCAGCACTGAACCAGCCCAGAGGCAGAAGTGTGCAGGCTCATCAGGGGCTCCACCAGACTCAGGCACCAGCACCAGAAATTGAAAGAATAATTTGTGTGGAGAGGTCAAATATTTGCTCAGAATACAGCAATTCTGGCAACACAGATATTGCCTGTGCCTGGTCCATTTCTGTGGATGACAGATGAGTTGGATACCTTTCAGTGGGGCTTTGAAAGTGAAGGTGACTGCTCCAGGCTGCTCCTGGAGGCTGTTTCACCAAGCACTTGTGCTGGGAACAATCACTTTTCTGCAGGGGAGAGAGTGCACTGCTCTTCTGCTGCTGAGGACTCTGGGCATGAGGGATAAAGGAGGTTTTTCAACTCACCTCTAGCTCTGGCTGTACCACTTGACTTTTTTTCTGCTGCCTGACTTTGATAAAGAACCTCCTTTTGGAGAAGCAACCAAATAAAAGTCCTTCCCTATATAAGCAAATGACACATGGTCTCCTTGTCCAAGATCACAAAAGAACATTAGGAAAGCCAAGATGCTCCAGAAAGAGGGAGAAAAATGGAACATCTGACTTAGTAAAAACCAAGCTGCCACTGCCAGAGACTAATGAACAGTTTGCTGGCTTCAACTTCTTTGATGATTAAACACCAGCTCCTGTTCCCGTCATTCTTGGGAATGAAATTAAAGGACAAAATAGTCCTCAAGTAGGTTTCATTGGAAGGGGGGGATAGGAGAAATAAGAGGAATTGTTTTGAAGGGGAAGGAGACAGGATCTGCCTGCAGTCTGCTGCAAGGAATTGGAACGGTGTAAAATGTGCAGGAATGGACAGGAATGTGCAGGAATGTACAGGAATGGACAGGAAGGACTGAGCACAATGGCCACAGCCCTTCCTCAGCAAGCTCATCAAAGAGGGGATTGTCCATCTCCAAACAGATAAATCAAGGCATCCCAGACCTCAACGAGCACCAGTTAACCTGCCATGAGTAAATACCTGCCATAAGTGAATACCTGCCACGAGTAAATACCTGCCATGAGTAAATACCTGCCATAAGTGAACACCTGCCTGCAGCCTTTCCAGCCCTGAGGCAGCACAGGGTCAGTTCAGACTCTCACCTCTGCTGGGAGCAGGAGGCAGCAGCTTTTGTACTTACTGTACTTTCCATGGGGAGAGCATCCTGCCAAAACGCTGCTTTTAATTTCTGTTTTGGTGCGAGTGCCAGTGCCCAGCTCACAGGTCTGAGGCTCTGCATGACAGCTGCTGTACATAAAGTGACAGATATTTCAGGTACTGCCCTTCTCCCTACACTTCAGCCTTGCAGGCAGGAAAGACACCATCTTTTTCCACCTTCCTTCTTTTTGAATAGCCAGAAGTCAGCACTGAATGAGGAAAAGCCTTCTGCCAGCAGTGCAAGGAAGGGTTGGCCTCCAGGATACACTCCATGCCCTTCTGTGCTCTAGGTCTGTGTGCTCTTGAACTCATTTTCTTCAAGACCTGAGAAGTTCTTTGCATGGATCTGTTCCCCTCACTAATCTGATCTACTTTTGTAGTAATTTGCATGTGTTTAATTGCTGAATGCATGACCAGAAACTGGGACAGGTGTCGGCAATCTCCTCACCAGCTCAGGGCGTGCAGGGAAAGTGTGGCTTTGTTGCCCTATTTCTCTCTTTCTGCCTGGCCCTATCCCTGCAGGAAAGGTGCTGGCCCTGCAGGTGCCAGCTAAAGGCCAGAGCTGGCTCCTGAGCCAAAGGGACCTGCTGTGACAAGGCCTTCAGAGCCCTGAGCCTGCACCTCAGTGCCCTGTGTGAGCAGGGACAGCACCAGGGGCCACCTGCTGACCTGCCCCAGGGCTGCTGCCAGCACAGACCAGCAGCAAAGAGCCAGAACTGGTGGGCACAGGGACGAGCATCACCTGCTCTGTGAGCACCTCACTCAGAGTCACAGGCAGCAATCCCAAAATCACCACCTGCAGCACATCTTCCTCAGGGGAGCGCTCTGGAAATGACACCAGGCACCTTCTGCCCCTGAGCCATGAAATCTGTGAGCTGCTGCACCCCGTTCCTGCTGGGCTGCCCTCCTCCCTCTGTCCCCCAGGTGCCAGCAGCCAGGGCAAGCCCAGAGCCCTTTCTGCCCCCAGCTGTCCCCTTCCTGCACCACCAGATTGCTCTCAAAACCCACCACAGCTTGAGAAACTGCCTTTTCCAGAGAGGAGCCACTCCATGGGGACACATTTGTGTTTGCTGCAGCTTGCCATGGCACACCAGCACAGAAGGGCACACTTTGGCCAGACACCACCACAGGACAGAGAAGCAAGGCCATACATAAAGTTTGGGAAAGGCACTACAGAAATGGGACCATTCTGGGGGTAGAAAGGGATGCTGTTACACAACCTAATCCTAGATGGGCTGGGAACTCATAGGGAACTCACATTTACATTCTGCTGGAGCATCAGATATCCCCAAATGGCTACTCCAAGACATCCCAAGTCCCTTCTCTCCCTTACCACATTTACTTAAGGCAAAACCTTTACTCAGGCCCTTTTGTTAAGTCTCTTAACCTCTCCCCAGGCGTGCACAAGGCCCCCCGTGCCCACAGTGTGGGACACAAACATTAATGTCCCATCCCTGTGGAGTCCCAGAGAAGAACTGTGACCAGGCATTGCAGAGAAAGGCAATCCAAGGAATTGCTTTTATTATAAGATGCTTTTTGATGTGAAGTGCTTGTTGATTTAGAACAGATGATGCTGACCCACCACAGAAAACCCTGGTGCTTTCCAAGGCAATCCTCACCTTCCATTTGAGCTGCACTAACCCAGCCCTCTGATTTCCACACTGCTGGTGCCTGAATTCCACTTCTCCCCTCTCCCAGCTCCCCTTTCCTCTCCTTCCTGGCACTGCCCTTCCCCCAGTGTCCTCCTGCACACACATATTGGCATATCTAATATACAGCCATGAAAGCTCAAAAATGCTTTTAATAATTACTTGGTATTTAATTAAACAGGCAACAACCAGCCTATTAGAGTAAATTAAATCTGAGTGAGACGTTTGAACAGTGACTGGTGGAGATATCAGTTTCTAAAGCTCTCAGAAGGATGGAGGAAGAAAACTGGATTATGTCAAGGGAAAGTTGATGCTGGGAGATGAGTGATGCTTCCCAAACCTTTCCCCCACATCTCTGGGCAAGTGCTAAGTGTGTAAACACAGAAATTATTTTTTCCTCCCCGAGGAAAAAAATTAGACAGAGCTTGTAATTCCCCATGCTGTCAAGACCTCCAATGCAGTTTGGGGCTGCAGAGGTAGGAATTCCTGTTATAAATAAAGCAATATTATTACTTTACATGGCAAAATAAAACACAGTGTATCTAGCTCTGAGCATTGAAACCATGAGGCTCTGCAGCAATATCAAGGCACACAGGGCTTTGAAGACATCGTTTTAACTTAGGGAAGGAAGGTTTCCTGTTTCAGGTTCTGAGAATTGCCAGAAAGATGTCATTTCCCAGGAGTTAGCCAGAGGCAAACAAATCCCTTAAATCATTTAAGACAACCAGCACCTCCTGGGTGAAGCCATCACCTCAGCTAGGCTGGCACAGAAAAACTTAGGCTGGTGTTTGTTCCCTGCAGAAAGCAAAGTTTGGCCACGCAGGAAGGATGAAGTAGATGGTGAAGGGCAGAACATTTTTGTCAGGGGGGATCAGTCAGGTCTCAGCACAGAGGGTGGCAGCCCTGGGGCTGGAAAAACAAGACCTGCTTTTCAACAGGAACAGGCAAACAGGATGCAAAGCATTTCCCCTGCAAACCCCCAGACTCCTGCACCCAGAGGTTCTGTATCTGGGCTGATTTCTGCACCTGGATATTCTGCACAGCTCTGTCTGAGGCCCTCAGGTGACAAACTCAGTGGAAGGGAATGGGGCTAGAGAAAAGGGACAGCAATCAGCTGTGGGGTGGACAGAGCACTGCCCAGTCATGCTGGGACAGCAAGAAAGGGCAGGGGCATCACAGATCTGTTCTAGGAAGGAATTTCTCCTGCCAGAAGAAGCAGCAATCAGGATGGATGGGTGATGGACACCTCCTCCTCCATCCATGGGTCCGTCTGCCCGTGGTTATCCCAGGCTGAAGCCAAGGGAAGCAGCCCAGGCTGAGGCCAGCAGCTGTGCCCACCATGAGGACACACTCCCACCTCATCCATCCCAGTCCTGAGTGTGGGATCACAGCCCTGATGGGTGGGTGCTGGGAGCACTGACAGCAGCACTCACACTGCAGCTGTACAGAACACTCCTGATTCTGCTGAACAAGTCAAGATCGTTACAGGGTGCATGAAGGAAAAAAAAAAAGAAAAGAAAAGGAGGTTTCAGCAGGCTGTGGAGGTGCACAAGCAGAGCAGACTTGGACTTCACAGCCAACTGGATGGGGAGAACAAGCTGCAGTCCCTGTCCAGGCTGAGTGAGTGCTCGCTGCAGCACCAGGACCAACAGTCCTGGAGCCAAGGAGCTCTATTTGCAGAGCTGGCAGGGAGCCACGTGAGCTCAGTAAATAAAGTATCCAGATAATAAAAATACCCAAAAGCACTGCTTCTTTTTTTTTTTTTCTTTTTCTGAGGGATGTGATACAGAGAGAAGTGTAGGGCAAACCCATCCCTCCAGAAGAGTGGAGCACACAGAACCTGAAGGGTCTGATGGCTCACAGCTGGTACAGCCGAATTCCTGACACTCCTTTTTGGGGCTTGGGATAACGAGGCTCAGACAGGAGCTTCTGAATTGTAAAACCTCAAGGCCCCTGCAATACCAGCTACAAACTCTTGATGGATAAAAGGGTCAATGCTTTGTGTATCAGTGACCTGGGAAAGCATCGAAGGAGGTGGACACAGAAGGCACAGGCTGCCTTCCCCTGCATCACACTGGAGATACAGGAGACACTGGGGAAAAGGAGATGAACTCCAGCCTGTGAGCACTGAGTATGTTTTGGGTTTGCTTCCCTCCTCGCCAGAGCCTCAGACAGGAGCTCAGCACACCCTGGAAAAAGCAGGCAGGGATGTCTGAGATGTCATGCTCACCTGGTGACCCAGCACACCGTGGGACAGGCAGCAGACCAGCTGTGCACAGCTGGCAAGCACAGACCTGGGAGGGGCCAGTGAACTTTGCCTTTTACTCCCTCCTCTGCCATTTTTTTCCAGGTGGGGCTGCCTGAGGTTCCGTTTGTGCCAGGGCTGCAGGGACTACCCACAGCTCATCCCACAGGCACTCTGTCCTTCCCCAGAACGATCCCTTCCTCTGAGTGGAGAACCTCTCTGGATCTGGATCAGCTCAGCAGACCCTCTTCCTTCCACCATCCCTTTTCCTTGAATGTTCCTTTTTCTCTGTAGCCTAGCAACTCAGCACAGACTCAGAATATTAACAGCTCCTGTCCCCACACACGATCTTCTCCAGAGGCCTGAAAAACGCGATGGCAGAGAGGCTGAGAGGGGTAGGAGCAAACCTGGGAGATGTGGGGAGCGTGCAGGGAGCCTCTCCCAGCATTCAGAAACAGCAGAGCCATTCAGCTGTCGGATCTGCCACCTTCACTTCACATGTACATAACATATAGAGCTATTTATAGCCCCGTTTATTTACATATTCAAATAGCAGCACGACACGCAAGCACTCGTATTTGGATTTGGGTTCTATATTGAGGCACTGGCACCCTTGCACAAATACATCCCCTGTTGCTGGGTGCTTTAAATGTATATGTGACAGCATGTCAGAAGGTCAGAGTCTCAAGGTCTAATTTGGTTTTCAATCAAATCAGATGAAGCTTTCACTTGGGGGGGGGAAGCTACTTTAGCATTCTGCAGTAATCCTCTCCAGTGCTGCACCACTGCTATTGAAACAGGTGGCAGTTTGGAACATTGCTCTCAAACAGAGCCAGCTCTTTAATACATGTATCTATATAAAAAATAGATATAGGCTGGGGGAGTTTTGCCCATGTGAAAACATGAATAAAAATTTAAGCAAGGGTTGGGCAGGGGGAGGGAGGGAAATCATCCCAGGCAGCTTTCTGCAGTAGGAATTCTAACTACTACAGGAATGCTGGGGTGCAAGCTGAAGTGGTTCATACCAGCACCATGCAACACTGACATGTTCAGAGCTAAAGATAACTCGGCTGATGGGGGAACAGATGGAGCCCTGCAATGCATAGCCCTGCTCGGCTGAAAGCACCATGCAAACCACCCAGCCACAGCCTCTCCTCCTCCCCAGCACCACTCCCGAGCTGGCCTGGGCAGCAGCACCTCCCCAGAGCCCAGGGAGCTCGGCCTTTCCTGGGAGAGCCCCGGAACAGCCCCACTCGGGGACTGCTGCTGAGCCAAACGAGTGAGCTCTGCTCCCCAGCACCGGGGCAGGGCTGACCCGGCCCTCCCTGGGCTCAGACTTGTCCTGGAGGGGTGGCAGAGCTGCTCCTCGGGGACAGCAGAGCCCTGGGAGGATGCACAGTGGGGGATCACTCCTGACAAGCCTCGTGTGTTTTATTCACACTGCAAACCCCAAGGTCTGGGCTGGGAATCAGCCAGATCCCCCCACAGCTTCCCCATCACCCAGAACTTCCCGTCATGCCGATGAAGAGCATTCTGCAGACTGTCCCCTTAAGGTATCAGGTGAGGGCTGAAAGATCCCCAGGCGCAAATGGATGGAATGGAATGGGATAGAATAGGATGGGATAGAATGGGATAGAATAGGATGGGATAGAATGGGATGGGATAGAAAGAATGGAATGGAATGGAATAGAATAGAATAGCTTCAGAGGCAAGAGAGAGAATCATTCCCTTGTCCAGCAGTTCAGTCTTTCCTCAGCTCAGAGCTTGCCCCAGCAAGGTTCCCACAGTTCACCTCCTACTTATGGCCAGACCATGACATTTGGCTAACAAAAAACAATCATTCAAGGTCATCATTGATGTTGAAAAAAGTCACAGCCCATCAGCACAAGCACAGGGGAGCCCTTTTTGGGGAAGCAGTGGAGCTGTCCCCTCACAGGAGGGGAGCCTCGGGCTGGCTGGTGGCAGGACTGCTGCTCCCTGCTCCACAGGCACCCAGTCCCGGAGACCTCCAAAGGAATTCCTGGGGCCTCGTGCAGATCCAGCTTCCAGCTGGCATTTGGAGGGACTGCCTGGTGATCTTTGGCTTGTTACTTAGCAACTGGACTCTAAGTAGTAGTGAATTTACTGGGCTGTCACTGCAGCCGAGGCAGCACCAGGAGCAAGGGCATGGGGAGAGTTTTGCCATGGGAATGGGATCACTTGAGAAGTATTATGGAAGGCAGGCGAGATTTTTCCCTTCTACAAGTTGCCATAAATGCAGTAAATATTGACATATGAGTCACACTGACCTATTTTCTAGCTTTTAAGCCGGGACAATCTCTCAGCAACTGATTTCAGAGGCAGTGAATGGGGAGCACTTCAGGCCCCTTCAGCAGTTCACTTCATCCTTGACCATTTTATGCAACCCCTTTGGAAGAACCACCCCCGTGTTTCAGGCAGACAAGGGGACCACTCCTTGTTTAAACCTGAGCACCCAATGCCCCCACCACCACCCTGCAGAGCACCCCTGAGGCCAGATATGCTTTCCTTGTCCTCACACACCACCTTAGTCCAAGGGATGTTTCAGCACAGCCCGTGGGAATTCTGTTAGAGAAAGGCTTTGTGTGATGTGAGCAGGTGTCCACATCTGATCCTGGACATTTTAGGCAGTGTCAGTGCTGGTGAAAGTCACCCTGAGCCTCAGCACTCACAGGATATCACTGCTGCAAGGATAGAAAAACCCTAACCACAAATCTAATGAGGTGGGTCCCTGGCATCAGCTTTGCAAAGCTGGAGCTCAGTGGATTCCTGCTCTTGCCCTCTCTCCAGAGGAGCCACAGAGCAGGCAGTTGTGCCTCCTGCATGCAAGCAAGAGCATCCCAAAGCTGCCAAGTCCAGAGCTGTTTGGAGGTTGCTCTCCACCCTGCCACAGCCACCCTTTATTCCTCCAAAGATCCCTCCAGCAGCAGGAAAAAGCATCACTATGGCATTGTTTTCCCTCAGCCAGCCAAGTGGCTTTGTGTCTCCCACTTCCTGCTGCTGGAGAAGCCGAGGGAGCAGGTCCCCAGGGTGGCAGTGTGCACATGGACCTTTGCCTCCCCTTCAGGAAAAAGCTGCTTCACGTGCACAGAACCAGCAGTGTTTGATTCCCCAGCCATCCCCTGCCCTCACAGCAGGAGCTGAGGGGACAAGAGCTGTGTGAGTCTGTGCTCAGGCACCTCCAGCACAGGAAGGACAGGCCCTTGGCAGCCCTGCAGGAACCTTTCAGCCCAGCTGCAATGCCCTGCTCTGGGTCACAGCACACAGGAGCCCCTCGTGCACAAACAAAGCACAGAACCCCCAGGTGCCCGTGCCTGCAGGGGTGGCTCACCCCAGGTCACAGCTCTGCCATCCTTACCCCGAGCAGGTCAAGGCTCGTGGAATCACCAAGGTTGGAAATGACCCCCAAGGTCATCAAGTCCAACCTTTGACCAAATACCCCCATGGCCACTAAACCATACCACAANCACCCCTCCAATGTTGGAAAAGACCCCCAAGGTCATCAAGTCCAACGTTTGACCAAATACCCCCATGGCCACTAAACCATACCACAAACTGCCAGGTCTGCTCAGGTTTTGGGCATGGTGACTTCACTGCCCTGGGGAGCCTGTTCAAACTCTTAACTCAGTGGAGAAATTATTCCTGATATCCAACACGAATCCCCCCTGAATCCTTTTGTACCACCAGAGCCCCACGGCACCCTCTGCTACCTACAACACTTCCATCCCAGGAGCCTCCAGCAATCCAGCAGGATCCCATCCCCTGCAGCACCATGACAGGGCACCATCTGCAGCTCAGCACCAACGCTGCCTCCCAGCCTTCCCAGATTTTGGCAGTCCTAAATATTCAGCAGCCTTGAATACCGAGATGCAATGTACACACACACACACAGATTTTAGATACCACAGTGTCACAGAGCTGGGGATACCCAAGGCTACAGAGAAACATTTGCAGCGCTGGAGTGTCATGTCACACTTGTATCTCACAGCATACCACTCCAGAAAACTCTGACTGTAGGATTTAAATGCTTTAACCTTTGCTTTTTAAAAACATTTGGATACCCAAGGACATAGCAGCTGAGAAGGATCTGCATGTCATTTCTCCATTGAAAAGAGACAGCAACAAAACAGAACGTTTTCAATTAAAAATAAGGAAAACATTGATCCATTTGAAGAGAGTAGGTGGTACTAAAAGGCACAGCATAATAGTAGAACTTTCATCTTTAAAATCTTGGTTTTTAAAGCTCAAGACATCGACACCAGTGGAAAACCCTTTTCAAGGGCACATTGCAGCAAAGTTGGGTTTGTCCAGCATTGCAGGTGTACATTTATTCCACTGAAAGCAGAACTGCAAAGCCTGCTCAGATTCCACCACAAACTCTAGTTCAAGCATGCCCAAAAGATGGAAAATTTGGTGTGGTGAGAAGGGTGATGCCCCACTGACGATGGTGTAAGAGGCTGTAGGATGAACTGTCCTG
>VWYE01002428.1:57188-82527 GCA_013398995.1 Alaudala cheleensis
CATGGGAATGGGATCACTTGAGAAGTATTATGGAAGGCAGGCGAGATTTTTCCCTTCTACAAGTTGCCATAAATGCAGTAAATATTGACATATGAGTCACACTGACCTATTTTCTTGCTTTTAAGCCGGGACAATCTCTCAGCAACTGATTTCAGAGGCAGTGAATGGGGAGCACTTCAGGCCCCTTCAGCAGTTCACTTCATCCTTGACCATTTTATGCAACCCCTTTGGAAGAACCACCCCCGTGTTTCAGGCAGACAAGGGGACCACTCCTTGTTTAAACCTGAGCACCCAATGCCCCCACCACCACCCTGCAGAGCACCCCTGAGGCCAGATATGCTTTCCTTGTCCTCACACACCACCTCAGTCCAAGGGATGTTTCAGCACAGCCCGTGGGAATTCTGTTAGAGAAAGGCTTTGTGTGATGTGAGCAGGTGTCCACATCTGATCCTGGACATTTTAGGCAGTGTCAGTGCTGGTGAAAGTCACCCTGAGCCTCAGCACTCACAGGATATCACTGCTGCAAGGATAGAAAAACCCTAACCACAAATCTAATGAGGTGGGTCCCTGGCATCAGCTTTGCAAAGCTGGAGCTCAGTGGATTCCTGCTCTTGCCCTCTCTCCAGAGGAGCCACAGAGCAGGCAGTTGTGCCTCCTGCATGCAAGCAAGAGCATCCCAAAGCTGCCAAGTCCAGAGCTGTTTGGAGGTTGCTCTCCACCCTGCCACAGCCACCCTTTATTCCTCCAAACACCCCTCCAATGTTGGAAAAGACCCCCAAGGTCATCAAGTCCAACGTTTGACCAAATACCCCCATGGCCACTAAACCATACCACAAACTGCCAGGTCTGCTCAGATTTGGGGCACTGCCAGGGATGGTGACTTCACCACTGCCCTGGGGAGCCTGTTCAAACTCTTAACTCAGTGGAGAAATTATTCCTGATATCCAACACGAATCCCCCCTGAATCCTTTTGTACCACCAGAGCCCCACGGCACCCTCTGCTACCTACAACACTTCCATCCCAGGAGCCTCCAGCAATCCAGCAGGATCCCATCCCCTGCAGCACCATGACAGGGCACCATCTGCAGCTCAGCACCAACGCTGCCTCCCAGCCTTCCCAGATTTTGGCAGTCCTAAATATTCAGCAGCCTTGAATACCGAGATGCAATGTACACACACACACACAGATTTTAGATACCACAGTGTCACAGAGCTGGGGATACCCAAGGCTACAGAGAAACATTTGCAGCGCTGGAGTGTCATGTCACACTTGTATCTCACAGCATACCACTCCAGAAAACTCTGACTGTAGGATTTAAATGCTTTAACCTTTGCTTTTTAAAAACATTTGGATACCCAAGGACATAGCAGCTGAGAAGGATCTGCATGTCATTTCTCCATTGAAAAGAGACAGCAACAAAACAGAACGTTTTCAATTAAAAATAAGGAAAACATTGATCCATTTGAAGAGAGTAGGTGGTACTAAAAGGCACAGCATAATAGTAGAACTTTCATCTTTAAAATCTTGGTTTTTAAAGCTCAAGACATCGACACCAGTGGAAAACCCTTTTCAAGGGCACATTGCAGCAAAGTTGGGTTTGTCCAGCATTGCAGGTGTACATTTATTCCACTGAAAGCAGAACTGCAAAGCCTGCTCAGATTCCACCACAAACTCTAGTTCAAGCATGCCCAAAAGATGGAAAATTTGATGTGGTGAGAAGGGTGATGCCCCACTGACGATGGTGTAAGAGGCTGTAGGATGAACTGTCCTGCTCAGGAACACTCTCACACAAAAGCTTCATTTTGGGTTTAAAAGCTAACTGAAAACCCTTGCAGCTCATGGCTGCCTTGAGACGTGCTTTACATCTCTCTTGAGCAGGGAAATCTGCCAAACCAGACAGCTTGTTTTTCAAGCAAGCTTCGAGAAGTTGGGAAATAACAGCCACGACGCTTCCTGCCATAACCTCGCAGAGCTCCAGCGCCAGCGCCGGAGCAGTCACTGCACCCTGGCACAGCCTGGCAGCAGGGCACAGGGCTGGGAAGCAGGGAGGCCCTGGCACAGGGTGCCCAGAGCAGCCCCTGGATCCCTGCAAGTGCCCAAGGCCAGGCTGGATGAGGCTTGGAACAACCTGAGAGAGTGGAAGGTGTCTTGGTTTGGAACGAGATGAGCTTTAAACCCCTTCCAACCCAGACCATCCTGTGATTCTCTGAAGCCAAACATCAAAGTCAGCTTTGCCCTGACCCCAAACCCCTCCCCAGTGCAGGCTGTCCCCCAGCAGAAGGAACAGGCAATCCCACAGGGCACCCTGCCTTCCTCACCCCTATTCCTGCAGACGATTTTCTCTGGAAGCCTTGTTTCCTACACTAGCCCTCTGCAACAATCCTCTTGTAACTTTTCAACTTGTCACCAGGTTTATAAAACTTTAAAGCCGGTGCTATAACAAACTGAAATGATGTTATTGCAGATGTAGGAGAGCATCTTGGGATGAATAAATTATAGGGAGGCACAAAGAAATCATGACTAGAATGGCTGGATGCTCCGAGCTGTCTACGGTGTGCAGACACAGGAGGGAGCAGGTTCAGGACTGCACAGATCATAGGGCAGGAAAATTGAAGCCTTATGAAGGGTAACCTCCTCTTATTCCAAATGCATACAAAACTTCTGGTAGTTTTCCTTATTGAAATAGTTCATTAATACTTCAAGGGAGTCTGAACTGTCTGGTGCTAGAAAAATATGTCCCCAGAGATTGCCTGGAGAGGGAAGAGGCTACGTTGGAAGGATTAGTCCTTGTCTAGACCCACCATGCAGGAATACACAGCACAGCCTGAACAGGCCAGTCCTCAGCTGGACCCAGCAGTGGGGGAAGAGTTGCAGCCGTTTCTGCAGCCCTTGGACACCATCAGAACTGCCCCAGCAGGGTGAGCTGGCTGAACCAGACCCTTAAGGTGAGTGACTGGCATCATTCAGGCCATGAAGCACAAGGACACCCACAAGGCTGCTCCAGCTGAGTGTGGCATCAGCTCCACACTGCCAGAGCTCCTCATTCCCCAGCTCAGGAACCCTGCTGGACTCCTCAGGAACCTGGTGCCACACCAAGGGACTGAAGGTGTCCCTGCCCCAGTGGCACTGCACACCAACAGGAGTCCATAAACACCTGCAGGTTATTCCTTCATGCCTTCAGTTTTCAGCAGCTCCTGGACTGCATTCGTGTAAAGCTCTGAGCTCCATATGAGTGTGGGTAAGCACCAAGGTCACCATCACAGCCTCAGGCCCCATAAAGTATAAACAAAAGTAGATTAGGGGGAAGCAAACTGGGGGAATGTGACTTCATCACCTGAAACTGTAACTGGACAATTAACCTCTGATGAGCAAATTGACCAAACTTATATCTACCCAAAAAACTCGTGTCCATCTTGGGTGTAGCCCCTGCCAGGCTTTTGCACTGCCCAAGGTGTGCCTGTTAAGGCCTTTAATAAACACACACGTTATTCTCTTAACTCTGCCCAGCCTCTGTTCCAGGCGGCCATTCCAGGCTCCACCCTGCTCACTGGGACTCAGTCCCAGGTCACTCAGGGGAGCTGGGCTGGGTCAGTTACCCAGGAGATGCCATCCTCCTGTCCTTCACAGGTCACCTGAGCTGCTCAGCAGCAGCACAAAGCCATTCCTCCTCTCAGCCTGCCTCCAAATCCCCAACTTGCAGATTTGTCCAGGAGATGAAAAGGCTCCAGCGAGGCCTTTCATCTTCATGGATCAGCACTTCCCAGAGGGTCTGCCACTCACGTGTGCCCTCCCCAATACCTGTTTGGCCTGGCCCCTGGCATCCTTCCCCAGACACTCCAATTGATGTCACTGATCTTGGCTCAGCAAATAATCCCTCTAATCACTGACAGGAACAGAGGCTGCAGCTCAGCGTTGCTGAGCCGTGCTAAGGGGGGGGACACAGCAAGAAAGCATCACTCTGGAAAGTGGAAATATGGCTGGGCACACACAGGCAGCAGCTGCCATGACCCAGGAGGTGGCACTGGTTAAAATAAGGGCTGCAGTTTGGGTCTCTCATCCCTGGGATGTTGCATTTCTCTGGGAAATGGCTTCTCCCCCTCTCAGAGATCCCTGGAATTTGTGAACATGTATCTTGACCCTTCCCTTCTTCCCTGACCCTATTGGCTGATGTCCAGCTGTCCCCTCCTCTGGACAAACTCACATAAGGCCCTGCTCTCCTTTGTTCTCTCTCCCTCTTCAGATCACCAGAACAAACATCTCAGACAGCTCTGGGGGATTGAGCCTCTCTTTTGGAATCCTTTGTCCCACCTCTGAAACATTCCCTCCTAAGCCCCTTGAGATCTGAGTTGGCCTGGGAGTTTCAGGGGGCTGCTGTGGGGAATCATTTTCACTGGGAGATGGTCACCACTGCACCTATGAACACCCTGCATGGCACAGGATGTGGCAATGGCCCTCAGGGAGCTGGAGGTGCTCAGCTTTGGGTGTCAGAACACACATGGCATCAACAGGCAGCTGCAAAGCATTCTGAGTGTCAGGGTGGCTGGGAACATCCAGCACAAGGACTTCACTGTGCTGCCTTTTCAGAGAGCCCTCCAGGACAGGAATGTCCCCACGTCTTCACTTTGGGAACATGGTTCCCACATTCTGAGTGTCNTCCCAAATTCTGAGTGTCAGGGTGTCTGGGAACATCCAGCACAAAGGATGTGCTGCCTTTTCAGAGAGCCCTGTGCCCTCCAGGACAGGAATGTCCCCACATCTTCATTTTGGGAACATGGTTCCCAAATTCTGAATGTCAGGGTGTCTGGGAACATCCAGCACAAAGGATGTGCTGCCTTTTCAGAGAGCCCTGTGCCCTCCAGGACAGGAATGTCCCCATGTCTTCACTTTGGGAACACAGCTCCCATGAGAGTGAGGGCAAGGAGTGCCCATGGATGGAGCTGGATCCCTCCACAGCACCACAAGCAGCTGGACTCCCATGGAAAACAACTCCTGGGAGCCTGCAATGCCTGGTCAGTGACAGCACTTGTTCCCCACCACCAGGCGCCAGGAGTCCCAGGGAAAGGCCTGGGAGAGCCAGGGGCTCTCCTCAGCCTGCCCAGCCCCAGCACCAGGGCCATTGTTCCCAAATCCATGTCTGAGGATTAATTAATTATCCTACAAGGGGCAGTAAGTAATAACACTCCTTGTGGAACAATAGAAGCCATTTGGTCTCCATGACAACCCGGCTTCACTTGTGTGCCTTTAATTTATTCATTGCACAGTTCCTTTTCCCGAGCACACACTGATGCCAAAAAAATGCCTTGTTTTTCTTGCCAGTATCCATGTCCAGAGCGGGGGTAAAACACAGCCCTTTCCCCGGGGCATCTGTCACACAGAGGAATGATGCACATAAAATCCCTTCAGCCTGGAAACTCACATCACATGAGAACTCTTCTGCTCCCTAAAATGTTTGTTCTTGAAGATGGTTCTGATTTTTAACCCCCTCACCACGGTGCTCAGAGATCTTGATCCTGAATAAATTCTCACCTACAGCCACCTCATGTCCCACCCCCAAACCTTTCCACACCCTGTCCCCCTGCCCCGAGCTATGTAGGAAAGATGGGCAGGAGATCATTCTTGTCAAACATAGAGCCAGGAGGGAGAATCAAAAGCCCAGAAGTGACATTGCTCCACATCCACAGGAGTGTGGCAGGGACAGTGATGCCCAGCCTGACCACAGCCAGGCCACCACCATCAATGCCCATCACTGTGCTGCTCACATTCTGCAGGATGTGGATGAAGGCTTATGCCAGGCAATCTGTGCATCACAGAGGGATGATTGTTGCTGTTTCTGCCCCCAGTTCTGAGCCAGAGGGAAGCAGGGGCTCACTGGAGAGGGGAGAGCACCACATTTGCATGGCAAGGGTTGGAAAGTGCTGCTGGGCCCATGGCCACTGCCTGCCCACAGCTGCTCACAGCTGCTGGACAGAATGCTTGGTCAGCCCCTTTAGCCCATGGACACCTCTCCAGTGGGAGATTCATCCTGCATCAGCCTCTGCAGGGCTCAGCTGCCTTCACTGAATGCTTTGGATTGCAAAGGACCTTAAAGATCATCTTGTTCCAGCCCCCTGCCATGGGCAGTGACAACTTCCACTGTCCCAGGGTGCTCAGAGCTCCATCCAGCCTGGCCTTGGGCACTGCCAGGGATCCAGGGGCAGCCACAGCTGCTCTGGGCACCCTGTGCCAGGGCCTCACCTCCCTCACAGGGAACAATTCCTCTGCTGGGTGCTCAGGGCTTCTGAGGGACATCCTGGATGTGAACTTAAACCAGGACCAAAGTAATCAACACACTTCACAGATTTCACCCCAAACCACTGCTACCTGAGCAGGTCATGTTTCTTATTTTGTTCACAGTGGTATGAAAAGCTCCAGTCCATCAATGCCACCCAAAGCCAGATTTCCATTAGCTGCCTCTCTTTCCAGCACAGATCTCCAAGGAAATGTTGAATTACCACCAGCAAATGAAAACTCACAGTTTTTAACTTGGCAGGGACAGACTGACCATAAAGCCACCTTTGTATCAACCAAAAAATACAATTCACATCTACCTTTTTTAAGGCACAAAATCTGCCTTCTGACTTGGGGAGCTGCCTGTGCAACCAGCATAGAAGGGATAAGAATCTGCTCTGCATGAGATGCCACAAGCTCCAGAGGTGCCAGCAGAGATGCAGATGCCTCCAAGGAGCCATTGCCTTGGAAGTAAATCTCAGCCAGAAAGTGGAAGAACAGTTTATTGTGGTTTTTTTCCGCTTGGTTTGTTGGGGGTTTTTTTTGTTTGTTTTGGGTTGTTGTTTTTTGGTTTTTTGGGGGGGTGTGGGGGGTGGGGTTTGGTGTTGGTGGGGTTTGTTTGTTTGTTTGTTTGTTTTTGGGGTTTGTGGCGTTTTGGGGGGTCTTTTTTGTTTGTTTTCCCCCGTCCTTTCTTTCTTTTTCTCTTTCTTTCCAAACTTACCATGTTGACTTCAGAGATCTGGTCAATGCTGGAGATGTGGATGCTCATTCCCACTGTGACAGGGTTACCTGAAACACAAACAGGCTGGGTTAGGACCACATCCAAATCCTCCTCTCTTCTCTGCAATGTAAGAATTGCCTAGAAATGCACGGATTTGCTTTTAAGCAGCCCCACATTCCCTGAGCATCATGGCATTGAATGGGCTCAAGATTAGATTTCTCTCACTCCCAGACTCACCCCAAGGAGCAGTGCAGCCTGAGCTCGTTTTATTTTTTTAATTCCTGGAAGTTCATTAGCCCCTAGTAACACAATTATCTCTGGCTGTTCCAAATAATCCCTTCAGAGACCATCAGCGGGCTCCTGGTGGGCTCACACAAGGTGGTCCTGATGGAGCATCCAAGGAACACAGCACCCAAAGGAGCACAAGCCACGGGCAGGCAATGTGCTCCAGCTCACTCCTGCATCACTCTGGGTACTCAGTCTGAAATCCCCAGTGGGTTTTAACACCCAAGGCACCAGACAAGTAGAGGAAAGAGATCTGTGGAGTGAAAAAGCAGCGTTTGTACAGTGGCTTTCCAGAGCAGAGCTCGGGTTAGAGAGCAGGGCTGTCCTTACAGTGGGGTTTAAGCCACATAAAACAATTCACAGTGAGATACACACCCCCTACCAAACCCAGCAAAACCCTTCTGGGGCCAGAGATGAGGTTTGTGCAGGTTTCCCCTCCCCTGCTCAGACCCACAACCCCAGAGGCAGAGCACAAACCCAATCCCACCCCAAGAAAAGCCGCTCTCCTCACACGTGCAAGGTGGGGAATGATCCCTTGCAGAGCATCTCTGGGAAGGGAAAGGCAAGCAGTTGTGCCACTCAAGGTATTAACTCTTCCATGCACTCATTAGGAGATCTAAGTGCTGAAATATTTACAGATAATCATGGAATGGCTTCGAAAGTAATTAGGAGATTGGGGGAGAGGGGAGAACCACACAACTGGAAATGAAGTGATTTTTTAATTATGTGTTACCAGAAGTAGGGAAGCAGTGTCATTAGGGGTGCCTTGTGATTGGGTGTGCTGTTCACCGAGACCCTCTGCTGCAAATTAAGCAGCATTATCCTTTAA
This sequence comes from Alaudala cheleensis, assembly GCA_013398995.1. Lineage (NCBI taxonomy): Eukaryota > Metazoa > Chordata > Aves > Passeriformes > Alaudidae > Alaudala > Alaudala cheleensis. The sequence goes on from VWYE01002428.1 coordinate 65,292, forward strand.
TGGAATATGAACAACACTGAAAACATCAGAATCAACCACTGTAATTAGGCCCTGCTATGCAAATCTCCTTAAAGAGGCAGTGCAGGCTCCAGCACCCGGGGCTCCCTGACAGGGTGCCCGAGGCAGGGGTGCTCAGGAGACCTCCTGGAGCATCTGAAGATCCTTTCACAGACACATCTGAGCTGTGCCTGTGCCTTCATCCTTCACAGGGGAGCCAGGTGGGAAAATAACCAACAGCTACACCAGGGAGAGAGGATTCTCCAGCAGCCTCTTTGTGCCAGAGGCTGACACTGGCACAGCAAAGCTTTTAAGGAAGTCTCACTTTGATAGTTTGTCTTCTTTTTTTTCCCTTTTGCCCTGAAATCGGGGCCTTGTGATAGAAGCCATAGCAGGAGGAGGAAGCCAGCGCTGCCCTGAGGATCTTGAAGGCTAATTAGTGACAGGAGGAGAGTCAGGGCCACGCACAGGGCTGCAGCAGAGCCCGGGAGAGGCCAGATCCCCATCCCAGAGCCTTTCTGCCATGTGCTGCTCCCTCCAAGAGCAGCCCAGTGCCTGCCTGGCCCCCAGCCTGTCCCCACCAGTGCTCGTGTCCCTGTGGCTGTGCATCCCCTCCTCCCCCAGCAGCAGCCAGGGCTCTGGGCAGGCAGCAGGGGGGCACTGGCAGTGGGGACACACAGATCTCTGTCAATCCCAGAGCCCATCCAACCCCTTCCATCCATCCAGACATGTGTGCTGTGCTCAGCACCGTGGTACCCGAGCACCCGGGGTCAGGCAGTGACTCAGAGCTCCAGGAGCAGCTCTGGGGTGCAGGGATCAGCTCCCTGCAGAGTCAGCAGGGCTCCTCTTGGCACTGCCAACTCCTCCATGTCCCAGCTATCAGAGAATTTGGGAGGTTCCCTTGCCCACCTGCAGCCCTGGGGTGTGACTGTCCTACAAACAGAGAAACTCTAGTCCTGCCTTTACTGCACCTCCTTGATCTTGATGCCAGGGGAGCCATTTCACCCTCCAGCTGTGAAGCTGGCTCCAGGACAGTGTGGACACAGCCAACACCAGAACACGTCCTGCCTCCCAGTGCAGCCCAGTGGGAAACCAGGGCAGCTGGTGCCCAACGTTCTGACTTTAAGGAGTACAGGAAAATAAACAAAGGACATCAATTCTGCCAATGTTAATAGCTCCAGGCAAGAGGGAGACAAAAGTAGGGTATTTCAAATATGGGATAACGTCATAGATTTGTCCAGAAGAGACAGAACTCTGCATTTGTGGATCTGAGACAGGGCAAAAGAAGCAAACCTGGTATTAAAGGCCCATGTTTTTATCTGTGCCTTGCCAGTACAAAGAACTAGACTCTCTCCCCTTAAAGAAAAAGCTTCTGCCTGGAAAGGATTTGTAGGCAAGATCATGAGTGAGGGAGTGTGAGAAATTCTGCCACTTGCACCGGTGAATGGCACCCTCACACATCCCTGTTCCTCACCACCACTGGAGAGTTCACCAACACTTTGTCCTGAAGGTGGTTTGATGCCTGAGAATAATGCGCTCAGGAAGTTGGAAGGGAAGCAGACAAACAAGTTATAATAAAACCTGTCCTTTTTTCTGCAAGTGATACTTGTCAAATATAAACACAGCCAAGTTAGAGAACAACTTGTGCTAATCTGCAGTATTTTCCCAGCAACCAGTTATTACTTTCACATTTTATCTTATAATGCACAGCACCCCAGCACCTGGAGTCACGTTGCTGACAGAAATAACTGAGCACAAGTGAAGAGGAAAGGTTGTGTTTCCAGGCCTGGGTGTGCCTGCACTCCAGCCAGAGGTGGTGGCAGCCTGGGCTGGGACATCTCTCACAGAACCCAGCCTGGTTCTGAGCCTGCAGGGCTCACTGAAGGCAAAAGCACAAAATTCAGTGAAACAGAGGGGTGGTTACTCTGTCAGCTGCCCTGAGCTAAGGTCCAAGCTGTCCCCTCTTCACTCCTACCCAAGGGAGTTAACACCAGAGCAAGCTCAGGTTCCTCTGCCTTCACATCTCCAGCTGCATCACAGACACAGCCAAAAGGACTCCAAACCTGTGGGCAGGTGAGCAGAGCTCGATTTATGGTCCACTGAAGCCACATCATCTTTATGAACTCCAGCCAGCTCTCCAAGGCTCCTGCATTCCTGGCCACGTGGACTTGGCACCGCTGGCAGAGCCAAGGTTTGCAGCTGCTGAGGGACAGGGATCAGCCTGAACATTACCCTTTAGTCTGAGCCACGGGAACAAAGGCATTAACAGGGTGTCAGAAATGTCACAGCTTCCCTGAACACCTTCCTTCACTTCACTGCACTGAAGGCTTTTCCTAGATATCCAAACCAAACCTTCTCTGCAGTTTAAATGTAGTTTGGTCTCATCATCCCCCCCCTCCATGACAGAGAAAGAATAAATCAATCATCCTTCCTTAACAACAGCTTTTATGTTCTGAGAAACCATGACATCCCCCTCCCTCCCCCACCCATGCTGCCTTGTCTAGATTAAATGCACCTGATTTCTTCAACCTCTCCTCAAAGGTCATGTTTTCTGAAGCTCTGACAATTAGTGCTGCTCTCCTCTGGCCTTTTGCCAATTTGTCTGTGTCTCTATTTTAAAGCCAGGTATCCACAAACCAGCCACTGAAGCAACGACACACTCGTGCAGACTAAAGAAAAAGCAACCTCCTCTCCTAAAACCACAGGAACATCTCCAAACCTGCTGCAGCCATCCTGGGAGCTGCTCCTTCTGTGTGGGAGGTTGGAGATGGCAAAGGGGCAGCCGAGCTCCTGCCCTTGGAGTGCAGCAGGGAGGGAGCAGAGCCCTGTCTCTTCTGGACAAGAGGAGAGATTATTCCAGACAGCTCTGTGCATGAGCCTCAGCATTCCCTGCTTGCACCCTGCCTGTGGCATCACCAGGCTCTGAGATCCCTGCAGCAGCAGGAAAGCTGCTTTTAGGTCTTCTGCTGAGCAAACAAAGCCAACCAGAGAAAATTAGCAGCTTCAGTTACTAAACCTACACACAGAACAGGTCTGTGCCTCTCCCTGCAATGGTAAATACCCACAGGAGTGAGGTTCCACCCATGCAAAGCCCTGCTCCTCACTCCAAACCCTCCAGAAGCTGAAGGGCAGCCCCAAAACAGCCAGTCCCAGAGGAGGTTGCCCTGCACTGTGTGGTGGAAGCGTTTCTGCACAGACAGGGTGGGACAGGCAGGCAGGAAGAGGGCCAGGTTTGCTGGTGAGGGACCCTGGCACCCCAGGGAATTTCCAGTGACCCCCCCAGCCAACAGGAGCAGCACCTGGGGCACTCCCAGTCTCCCCACAGGCAGCACACAGCCTCCATCCCACCTCCAGGACTCTTCCCTTCAGTCTCCACACTCCTGAACAAGGCAGGAGCCTGAAGAGCATCTCCTGGTTCTTGCTGCAGAAAATGGCTTGCCCAGGCTGCTGCCTTTGTTCCCAGCACTGCACCCCGGGGCAGCCTGGCTTTGTGTCTGCAGCTCAGACACAGGCCCCACCTCACAGCCAGGGGTTGGTCACACAAGGCCTGGCAGACCTGGGGTGGTTATTGGGGAGCCAGGAGCTCCCAGGGAACTGGAGGTGCAGAAGGCAGCACACCCAGCACCGGGCTCATGGCTGCCTGAGAAGCTGCTGCCAGGCTGGGAACATCCATCCTCTTCATAAACCTCCCTCTGGCCCTCCCAAAACAGATAGCCTTGACTCATTTTCGGCTGATGGGCTAATTAGTCCTGTGCTGTCGTTTTTTTTTTTTTTGAAGCCACCCAAAAGATAATTCAGAGGCCAGCCTGCTGTCAGGACACTCAAATTTACTACACTCCAGTGCAGGCAGAATGGAAACGCTCCTGGGTTTTCAGCACGCAGGGAGATTGCAAGAGGAGCTCACAAATTGCTGTCTGCATAATAGCTGTGCTTACAGATCTCAGCACTGAGGCTCTGCTACAGCAGGGAGAGAGCGTCCAAAGGATGCCAGCCCAGCAGGAGACACGAGCCAAATCACAAAGAAGTTTCCCCAACACTGATTTTCCTGTTCCTTTCTTTTATTTTAGCTGATATACAGCATCAAGCACAAACTCTGTTTTGTGTTAACATTGCTTGAGGAACAGGAACAGTGGACCATGTATCATGAAAGCAGAAATGTTCTGGGAACCACTTTCATCCAGCATCTCTGATTTGCAGTGACATCTAGAAGCACCAAGTTCAGCAGGGTCCCTTAAGAACCTACTCAAACTTTTCCAACAAAATCTGTGTTCAAACATCCATTTAACACTTCCCAATCCTTTTCCCACCTGTCCTTTTTTCACTCTTATTTCCATGATCTCTCCCCCATCCACAGCCAGTGCTGTGCATTCCTTTTGCCAGGCTCAGCACCACAGCCAGAAACATCAAACACACTCTGAGGCTGATACTGAAGCTCTCCCTTTACTCCCAGGAGGTCACCCCATGGAAGCCCTTGGATTTAAAAGGGCAAAGCCCTCCATGGCTTTACACTTTTGGGCACTGTTGTACATCACCAGAAGGAGAGATGGTCTCGAGGCAAGTCACCAAATCTGGCATTGGCTTTTTGCCTGGGGGATTTTTCACTGCTGAGGAATCTCTCAGTGGGATTTTTGGCTCTAAAAGGCAGAGCCCTGGCCTGCAGGGAGACTGGGATTGTCAATGCCTGCTCTTTCCCCATGGATTCATGGATCTGCAGGGGCAGGAAGGATCTCTACCACCACTGGTTCCCATGGAGATTGCAGCTGCTCTCCAAGGAGGGCTGGCAGAAAACAGTTTCTTGAATATGACAGGTTTCCTCCAATTTCCCATGCTCCTTTAGGGAGTGCTTTGCCCTTTCTGCACCGCTGAGCCCACACACAGAACGAGATTTTGCCTGGCCCTGGTGTGGTTTCCATCCATCCACACCACAGCAGGCACAGCACCACCCTGTGCAAGGAGGATAATGAGGATTTCCTGTGCCATCCTCCTCTCCTGGCATTGTCACCTCGTCCAGTCAGACAACTGAACCTGAAATATTTATTTAAGAAAGGGGAATACTCAGAACTTCCCAAGAAAAATGGCAGGCTGGGGGAAGCTCTCAGCAGGATGGTGACATCAAGGACAGCACAAAGGTAAAATGGAACACCCAAGGAAGGGCACAGCCACAGACTTTTGGAACACCCAAACCTGAGCATGGCACAAGCAATGAGGCTTCAGTGAGGAGCCAGGAGGCAGAGCCCTTGCAGAGCTGCCCTCAGCTGCTGCCAGTGCTGCTCCCTGAGATGCTCCTTGCAAACACACAGGTTAACCTGGGCAGCAGCAGCCACAGGCCCAGCCTGCTGTCACATGGAGTCTCCCTGTGGATCTGAACAGCCACAGAACATTTCCTCGAGCAAACTGTGCCTGCTCCTGAGCCAGAGCTGAGGGGTCCTGGAGGAGCTGTGCCTCCCCAGGGCTCATGGAGCACCCGCTCTGTGACTGTTCCAGGGGAAGCAGAGAGTTAAGGAGCACAATCTGTGAGGCACAGAGGATTGCCTGATCTACCTCATGGGTGTTTTTAATGGATTAGGAGGTATTAGAGTGGGATATTGCAAATATCCCATGGAAATTTGGAAGTGAGAGAGAACAATCAGCTGGCTGCAAAAACAGTGTAAAGGTTGTCCCAGAGGGATTGAAGAATTACAGAGGAAGCTAAATCAAGGTTGATTTTAAAAGATGTTGGTAGACAGCTACCCAAGCTGAATAAAAACAAGGTCTCGAATGTACAGGCTTAAAAATGGAACAAGAGAGTAGACACCAAGCCTGACAGCACCTGGACTGCCAATGGAGCCAGTCCAGAGCACCTGTACACACACACAGGGCTCTCAGCATTGAAAACAAGTCACTGACGACTCAGAACATCATCTGTTCTTGGAAGAGGCCTAGGTCAATATTCAGGAGATAGATTTTTAAAGCTGTTTCATCCTCAGTGATGAAAAGAGTCTTCCAACAGCTGCTGCTGGTGAATCTCTTGTCCAGGGGATGCACATTTGGTAAGGTCACAGCAAAGAGGAAAGTAAGTTAATGGGTTTGTCAAGCTCTGATTTAGAGACACACAACTGCACCACCTCACCAGAACTGACCATCACCAACCTGGCACTGACCACTGGGTCCAAGCAAACAACTCTTTAAGAGCAACTTTCCCAAAGGACTGAGTGCCAGCTCCCATCCATCCCTTAAGGCTGGCAGAGCCCAGCTCAGACAAAGGCCAGCTCGCTGTGCAGGGCTGTCACTGCCACTGGATTCTTTGTTGGAGCAGGGACATGGCAGAAGGTGGATCCAGGCCTGACCCTTGGGAGATGAAGGCAGTGCTCCAGCCTCCTGGAGGAAGGGTCACCTGCCCTCTCTGTGTCCCCCAGGGCACAGACCAGCCCCGAGGCTCTGCAGCCTGCAGGGCACACACTTGGTGCTGTCCTGTTGGACCCCTCTCTGCAGAGCTGGCACCCTGAAACACCACATTTCCCTGGGTTTACACGGACAAATCCCAGGAAAGCTGAGACACTGAGCACCCCAGGTCCCTCCAGCTCTCCTCCACCAGGAGTAGTAGCAGGAGGACAGCAGGGCTTGCCAAGCAAGTGCCTGTTGTAGACTGACAGCAGAACAACACAAGCCAGGCTTCTTCTCCCCAGCAGCAGCGTGAAGCTCTGTGCCCACGCTCCTCAGCCACCCCCACATCGCTCCACCTGAGAAGACTTCCCTCCTACCCCTGTCAGGATCCTGGCAGGCAACTGCACCTCCCCAGGGGCCCTGCCAGAGCAGCCCTGGGGCACAGCTCTGCCTGCCTGGGAAGCTCTGCTGGACTCAGGAACAGTCCAGCCCTTTTGCTTTTACTCAGGCCCTCAGAGCTGGTGTTTGCCCCATGTCCTGGAGCCAGCCAGGGCACTGCCAGAGCCTCTGCTCCTGCAGCTGGGGCAGGCTCAGGAGCCTTTGGCAGCCTCCTGCTCCTCCTTTCCCAGCCCAGCACCTGTAACCCTGCTGTTGAAGGGGGCAGCTCTGCAGAAAGGATTGCACAGACACAAAATATTTTGAACCCCTGGGTGCAGAAGTAAGCAGGGTGTTTAACCATGTACCAGAACACACAACACACTCACCACAGGCAGCTGCCCCAGCTCCAGCTCCCCAGGTCAGCCTCTGAGCAAACCCATCCCCAGTGCTCATCACAGCCTCAAAAACACCCTTAACAATGCCAAAAGTCCAATTTCTGTTCCAGTTCTGGTGCTACACAGGTTTTTAAGCAGGTTTAGGGCTGAATCCCAAGCACTGGGATCCCTCCCCCAGCATCACTCGCAGAGCCAGGAGGTGGGAGTGCACCAAAATACCTGGAAACCCACAGCACCACCCTCCTCTTCACAGCCAAACCACCCCCAGGAGCAGGGGTGGTGCTGCTCGATGTGGGACACCCATCCCAAACCATCCCATCCCACAGCATCCAGCCCCTCCCTCCCTCCACAGGACACTCCACCCCCTCAGCTCGGGTTACCCCACAGGTGTGAGGTCTTTCAGCACTTTTCCCTGCCTGGCAGCTCTGGAAGTTTCTCCCCAGCTGCCCACTGCAGTATCTCACTTCTCACCTGCCCACTCAGGGCACAAAGGTGCTGACCCAGCTTTGCAGTGCTGGGGCTTTCCTGGCCCCTGAGCAATGAGTGTTTCCTCCTCTCTCTGGAAATATCCTCCCCTCCTGCACTATAGGAAGTGACCTGTCTGGGAAAAGGTACCAAATCCTGAGCTATCTAATCCCCTTAGCTGCAAATGAGCTGAGCCAAATTAATTTAAATGGGTTAACACAAGCTCCTCTGTTCACATCAAATCCGCTGCTCTGCCTTAGAAGTGTTTGTAACAACAACAAAATACCTGGACTTGTCATTTTTATCAAAGTGACAACAACAAGGTGTCTTCTCTTTTTTCCTCCCTGTTTTCAGTTTTTTTCATGAGTTAGTCACACCTCCTCATCACTGTTTACAGATTCCTGTCTCTAAAGGATGTGACTCCTGGATTGGATCCAGTTGGACATTCCCAGCATGTGGGGAAAAACCAAGAGGAACAGCATGGCCAGGTTAGGACCTGGTGCTGAACTTGCACCACGTCCAAGGTTTATGCTCAGGGGCAGTCAGGACAATTTACAGGGCAAGTATTGAAAAACCTGAGTGAGTCAGGCCTGAAAATATCATTACATTCACATTAAATTCATGTCTCAGTTAGGAATCACGAGAAACAAAGCACACACATAAAAACGAGCCTCCCCCTTTCCACATGCCATCCATGGGATGATAAGTTTTTATCCCTCTGAGGCTCTTGGATGTGCTTTGTTCAGGTGGTCCTGCCCCTTCTCCACAGCCTGAAGACAGGGAAGATCTTACAAGATTCAGTGGTAACCAAGAATTGCAAGAGTTTAGTAGGAAGAAGGATTCTAAAAAGTTCACTTTTGACAGGTTGCCCCCTGTGCTGGTGTTGCCATTATTTCAGTAAGACTTGATTTGCAATAATGTCCGGGACAAAAGTTGCCTTTTAGCCCAGAACCTCTTTATTAAGACATAAAACTAAGTCCCATTTGCTCACCAAAATAATTGCTTTCACTCAGGATGCATGGATGAGTGGATCTTGCAGAGCTTTTACATATATATTCATCTCCAGCAATTCATCAACACAATAAGCACACATTATTAACTTGAGTACTCATCAATTTCTTTTTTCTGGAGCTTCAAATACTAGCAAGGAGCTAGCGTGCAATAGGGAAGAAAAACATGTAGGGGAACTTGTGATAAATGTTCTATTTTTGCTGTGAAAGGAGGATAAGAAGAAGAATTCAGCTCAAAGCCTACCCTCTCCCTCACTTCCAAAAATTTCCTGCCAAGCTGAGATCCTTCTCCAGAGGCCAGGAGAGTGGGCTTTCCCTGCAGACCTTCTCCAGGTGACACCTGTGACCTGGGTGTCCTCCTCTCCTGGCCTGGCAGCTTCTGTTCTCACACCCAGAGCTTTGCCACTGCCATGGGCACCCCTCTTTTTCATCATCACCCACTGAGCTGCCCAGTGCAGCCCTTGGACGTGGCTTTTCCCCTGGCACAGGGTCCCCCCAGCCTGGAGACTTCCCCTGCTGTGCTCTCCCCAGCACCAAGCTCCTCAAAGGGAGCAGGAATCACCTCACAGAGCGTGAGAGAAGAGCAAGAAGCACCCCAGGTGGCTGAGGGGATGTGTTTGGAAAGATCTGCTGGCCAGAAAACCCACCCTGGCTCTGCAGCACAGAGCTGGGCAAGAGCAAGGGGCACTCTGTGGTTCTCCCAGCTCAGCTGGCTGTCCCAGATGTGAGCACAGGGTGACAAAGTGTCCCAGGAACCCAGGCTGTCAGCCAGTTCCTTTCCCTGTGTCACAGATAAAAGCCCACCGTGGCTGTTGGTGGCTGGAATGGCTCTGCAGGCTCAGAGTGGAGCCTCACATGGGGACAGGGAAGGTTCTGGGGTCCCTTCTTGCTGACAGCCCCTGGGGGATTCACTGCAGCAGCCCAGGAGGGAAAGCTGAGAGCAGGGCAGGACACCCTTCCTGGTTTTCCTACTCTGTGACATGATCATACACACTAAATAAATTTTCTGCCACATGCAGTGGTTTCTTAAACATTTTGCCAATGTCCAAATTTACAAAATTTCAGGTTTTCTCTCAAGGGGTGCTGAGGAAAGTCCTTGTGCTTCATCCATCAGAAGGGGAACCAATTGTGAACAAGATTAATGTCCATTAATTAAGAGCCTTTCTGGCTATACCCTGGCGTTGCTCTGCAGCAAGAAGTGGGTTCACCTGCCTGTTCCCTGTGAGGATTCCACAGGACACCACAGCTGAAGGAAAGGTCCCAACGTGGTCACCAAGCAATGTCCCAGAGCCCAGGAGGTGCTCAGGTCTGGTCTCACAAATACACAGAAGAACAGGGAGCAGAGTTCCCAGTGCCACTCCTGGTGCTGCCGTGGGTTTTCAGCATCACCCCCAAAAAATCTTCCCCCTTTGGGTGTCCCCGAGGTGTCAAATGGCCCCTGAGGTGGCCCATCCTCCCCCAGGTGCTGGGGGGGGTTTGTTGGTTAATATTTGCACATTTAAGAGCCTTGCTGGTGTCTGTCACACAGAGCCCCCAACACTACCCAAAAACAAATCCTACTTGTGCAAAGTCAACATCACATCCCAGCTCAGCCCTGATTTTTGAGGATCCTTTTTTGGCGAGTGATGATGTCCAGGGCAGAGAGAGCACAGCTTGATTTCCAGAGCCCAGGCTGAGCTGGCAGAGCTGGCAGGTAGAAATATCTTGTTTTGACTGGTAAACTGAGCAAGTTTGACATGGAAACCACTGAGGGAGAATAAATATGGAACAACAAGATGTAATTTTACAGGGTCTCTCTTCCAATGAGAGCTACACTCGGAGCCATCCCAGAGCTGAACTAAGAGGTGCTGAGGTCCAGGGAGGGGAATTCTGGGCACAGTGGGTTGGGCTGAGGCTCACCCCTGTCACGAGCACAATTATTGAACAGCACTGCTCCTGCAGGACTGCAAAGAGCAGGAGAAACAGGGAGGGGAGAGGGGGAAAGATCAGAGGAAATGAAGAGTTTTTAGCAGTGACACAGAACCAGGGATAAATGCCACAAGCAGAAAAACAGCCTATGGGAATGGCATGATCAGTGCTTCCCAAGCCAGGCTGAAATTCCTGCTCTGCTCAGAGCAAACAGCAGCACTCCCACATCCCAGTGGGAAGGGAGGGGAGCTCTGCTTCCTTCCATTTCGTGGGGACAGGATCAATCCCTGGATCTCCAGGAAACCTGTTTGAGTGGCCTGTTAAATCTGAGCTATTGGGCTCCACCATCCGACCCTGCCCTGTCTCACACAGCAGATGTGAACACCTCTGGGAGACCTTGTGCCTCCACTGAACACATCTTTTGTCTTGTCCGTGTTTCTGGTCATGCTTTAACAAGTGCATGATATTGCACACAAAATATCAAGATATAAAAACCTCCAGCAAGGGCTCTCTGCAGGAATGGGTTTTACAGACCAAACACTGTCAGCACCACCAAAAATCCCCCCTTACATCCAGCCAGCCTGACACTGTAACAGCCTCCAACTCTTTTCCTTTGAACCAGACACAGGTGAGAAAAGTGACATGCACACACACAGTCCCTTTCTCACAGCCTTAAAACTACAGCACATTCCCTGGCTTTTTTTATTTAGTGTTCTATGGATTAAAAATCCTTCTCTGCCTAACTGGGATACTGGGAGTCTTAGGAGATGAACAATGCAGGTATGTAAAGCTGCTCTGATGAGCAGCTCCAGGGCGGTGGGAATACATTTTGAGTAATCAAAAGGACTTCTGCTAATGGATTTTACACTCCTTTCACATTCTGCTTTCAGTGGCAGTCCCTCGAAGGCAGCTTTGCTGGCAGGAATCATCTCAGAAATGGGGAGTGTTACGTAGATGTTTGTCAGGGAGGAACATGGGTCCAGGTGATGTGGCAAACATCCTCCATGAACAACAATCTGCTTTTAGTCAGTTAATTAATGAAGCATTGGAATTATTCTGCTGATCAGTAACTCGAATGCATTGCATCTTGATGTAAAAAAAATTAATAAATCTATGACTAAGGGTGGAGGCAAAATTCCTGGAATAAAAGCTGAGTTGAAATGGTGATGTCATCCTGGCTTTAAGAGAGATCTCTGAGGGGTCCTTGCTAGCCCATCACCCTGAGGAGCAGCTGTGCCAGGGCCTGAGCAGAGCTGCAGGGAGAGACTGCACCAGGCAAGGAGGAAAAGGAAGGAGAAGGGCAGCCAGAGGCACTTATCCCACACGGACTTGGGCATGAGAATGAGAATCAACCTCTCCTCCAGCTCCAGTGGAAGCACACTGGAATGGATGGCAGCAAAACTTCCTGTTCCCCACTGGACACCAAATGCTGAAAAGCAGGCACAGCTCTGAGGCACAGAGCACAGCTTGCTCAGAAACCCAAGGGCAGTTTGGGGCTGAGGCTCAGGGGGATTCATCCACTGCTGTCTTCTCCCAAACCTGCCTCCTCTGCTCCGTGCCAGGGGTCCTGTCTCAGAGGGAGGATAATGAGTGGCCACCCATGAATGCACAAGGGTGTTCAGTGTGCAGCAAGAGGTTCCCCAGCTCTGCCACACTGCAGGAAGGGCCTGGTCTAACATCCTAAAATATTATTGCCCTCAAGAACAAAACAGTGAGGGAAACAAAATGGATGCAGGTTGGGTGGAGGGGTGCCCACTGCTGAATGGATGTTATGGAGTCAGTTCTTAATTAAACTGTCCCCAGCATCCTTGCTCATCCCTCCTCCTTGATTGATGGAGGCTGGATTTGCAGGAGGGCAGCACTGACAGGAGGGTCCCTGCCTGCCCTGCAGTGAGTCAGGGGGAAGAACACAGCAAAGGGAAGATGTTTTTGAGGCTGATGTTTTTGAGGAAGATGTTTTTGAGCCTGCTCTTCAGCCTCGGATGTGTCACAGGGCTCCTGTCTGCTCTGCCCTGCCCCAGCCACCTGAGGCTCACAGATTTTGGTGAACTCTGTGTGTGTCTCAGGGCACTGGGGCTGAGCACCCACAGCTGGGGCTGAAATCAGTAGGGGCTGTGCTCCACACAGGCAGTGCCTGGCTCCAGTGCTGCTGAGCATCCTGGAAAATCCCATCCCCACTGGGCACCTCTCAGCAGGGGATACCTTTGGCTTCCTGGGGGAGAGGTGTGAACACACTCCTGCTGTACTGGTGTGCCTGGCAGCAGCCAGGAAAGCAGCTGATGCTGTGTGAGAGCAGCTCTGAGCACAAACCAGCCAGGAAAGCACAAGCCCAAAATGGACTTTGGGTGCTCAGTCCCAGGCCTTGCATCAGACAATCACCTCAATCCACCCCAATCACCCACTGTGGACACCTCAGCTGTCCCCACTGCCGTGTCCCCAGCCTGTCTCAGGAGTGAAGGGAACGAGAAAAATCAGCTCCATGTGTAAATGGCACCTTGGTGTGCTCTGTGGGGCTGCTCAGGAGGAAGCAACTCCTGGACCTTCCCTCCTTTTGCACCCTCACAAGGGGACCAAATATAGATCCCTGGAGAAACCCCAATTCTGAAGCTTTTTCTGAAGCCTTGTGTGTCTGACTTTACAGCCTCCAAGTCCTTTTGGCAGCATGCATTTCGTATAAAAAGAGCAAAGTGAAAAAAATAGAAATTCCATCATGTGGCAATGTGTTAACATCCACATATGTCCCAAGAAGGACGGGATCCTTTCATTTCCTGCCACTTCAGTTAATGAAGTAAGACACAACAGCAGGAGGTTGTCATCTTCCTTCTGGATTAGCCCTAGAGAGGATGTGACCCATGGTCTGGAGCCAGAAGTCACATAAACTGGGGAGGAACTGAGGGTGCACAGCTGCAGCCAGTTTTACTGACCAAGAATGGCCTTTTCTCAATGCTTTTTATTCAGGAAAGAAAGTGGGGCTACTGACAGCCCTAGTGGGTATCCACCTTCCCTTTGGCCCTGAGTGACTCTGGGGTTTACAGACTTCCCTGACAGCTTCTGTCTCTCCTTCCTCAATTAACTCCTTTCCCCAGCCTGGTCCATAATTACCCCTCTGCTTTCAAACCCAGAGCTGCTCCTCTGCCCAGCCACGGCATGGGGACAGAAGGGTGACATTTCCTGCTGGAGTCAGGCCCTGGGCAGTTCAGCATCTCCTGCTCACCCCGTGCCCAGCTCTGGGCCAGTCCTGCAGGCAGGGAAGGAGCTGTCCCTGCTGGGACCAGAGCCTTCCTGCTAAATCTCAATTCCCTGCCCCAAAAGGACTGGCTCAAGGCATCTCAGAAGGAGAAGGAAAATTGAATCTGGCTGCTCTGAGATTTAAACACTTTTTGCCACAGAAGAGGAGGGGAAAGCTGAGGACTGAAGGCAGGTGAGCAGCTCCTGTGGCTCCCCCAGACAGGACCAGTGCCCACTGTGCTCCTCCAGCCCCACACCCTGCTCCTCCTGCAGCTGCACCCCTGCTCTGAGGTGCTGCCCCGGCACCTGGGGACACAGCCCTTGTGCCAGCCAGGTGGCCCCAGGGCCCCTCCTGCTCCACATGCACAGGGGCCAGCCCTGCAGCAGGTGCTGCTGGTTTCATCCCCAAACATTTTAGGACAGGGAAAAAAATAAAAATAAAAAGCCCAGCACGTACATATTTGGTTTGTTCTCAGAAATTCTCAAATCATTTCTCCTAAAATTTCCCCCCCTCCCTTCAAAAATCCAAAGCAATCTGCCTGGAACAAACCACCACCCGACACACAGTGGAAAACAGGGACGTTCTTGGGAAGGCTTCAACAGCACCACCAGCCTTGACCATGGAAGAAACCAAATTCCCATTCCTTCCAGCACAGGACCACTGACTAAGAGCAGCTGTTTCCCAGGCACACAGGGCTGGTGGGCCAGGGCAGTAACACAAGCCCCCATCCCCTGCTGCACCACTCAGCCCCACGGGTTCTGGAGCCCTGGAACCACTGGCGATGCTTCACTGCAACACTCCATGCATCAGCAATCATTTATTTTTACAATTCTGCCTTTCCAGAATTGTTACACGGGGAAAGGCTGAGGATTTCAGCCCCAGCTCTGCTGAGTTTGGAATAAACAGGACATGGGAGCAGGGCTGGGTGCCCAGGAGGGAGGAGGTGTGATGGAGCAGAGAGGAGCTGAGGGCAGGAGGGGCAGGGTACAGGAGGGAGGAAGGCCGAGATACTGCTGCAAAGAGGGTTTTGGGTATCCCAAATGAGGGTGGTGAGAGCTGGGAAGCCTCATCCAGATGAGGAGCAGGACACAGGCTCATTTCAACCCAACACCCCTTAAGTGCTAATTTGCCTTAGGGAAGTTTGAATGAAAAAGGGGGCAGGGAAAGCATCCACAGACATGAAACCCCAGGATTTACAGTGCAATCCCAATGGCTTCACGGCCATTCTGTTCTCACCAAGCATTTCCAGACACTTGCACACCCCCCAGGAGGAACACCAGGAACCCTGCACTCCAGGAGGGCTGGAAGCAGAGGGTGCCCTCACCTCGCTTTTGGCTACCAGGACCTGCAAACGACGCTGGGAAACCATAAAGAGCCACCTGCTTGGAACTCTTGTAAAGTTTGGGGCTGGAAACGTTGCACCAACAGAGAGCAGCTGAGTCACTGAGCTCAAGTGGGATCTTCCTGCCATTCCTTCATTGCCTTCTCTACCCTGGGGCAATATGAGCTTAGTTTGCTTTCTTTCCCCTTTTTTTCTCTCCTGTTTTTTTTTGGTTTTTTCTCTCCTATGGAGCTAATGCTTCTGGAAGTGAGTGCCTAAGAGCACTTAGCAGAGCCAGGGTGCTGCTCTGAAAGCTCCCTACCCATGACTCTGCAATGATTCCCAGGCATTATCTGCAGCATCCCCTGCTCACCCGGGGATCCTGAACACCCTGCCCTGCCTCGTGGTGCAATCACCGTGCTGAATAAATCACCCTCTCACACTGCCCATCCCTCAGCTGCATGGCACCACCTGGGATTTGATGTCCCTGCGCTGTCCCAAAGCCCAAAACCTCTGCACTGTTGTTGTTACCAGGGCAAAGATCTCTCTCTTTGAGTCCTGCTTGCATCTCCCTGCACTCCCCTCCTGAGGGCTGCTCCAGATCCCTGCCACAACCCCGGCCAGACCCTTCAGACTTGTGTACCGTGGCCATTCCTGTCCCCTCAGCCCCAGGGCCCTCTCCTGGAGCAGCCCTGATGTCCCTGCACGTCCCACCTGGCATGTCCCACATCTCCAGCATGGTGTGACACTCCAGGGCTTGGGGACCGCAGCCCCTCAGGCTGCTCCCACCTAACCTGGAGTGGCTCCCACCATCTCCACACAGCTCCAGCTTTCCCTTTGGGTGTCCCCCCACTCAGCTGAGCCCCCCAGGTGAGCCACAGCACCACCCCTGAGAGCCGACCTGCTCCTCCTCGGCCTAATGGGTTTCCAGGGGGATGGGGGAGAGGGAGGAGAGCGAGTGGCTGCTGCTTCTCAGCCACTCAGCTCGGCCCAGAGCTAACGAGGCATCTCAAAATTAAAAAGTGAACTGCAATCCCCAGCTGGCCTGTCCTCCTTTTGGCATTAGGCGGAGTTCTCTTTCTCTTTTTTAAAAAATAAAATTAAAATAAAAAGAGGGCTGGGGAGCAGCGAGTTGTATTTGGAGCTGTGGAAGCACCACGTCCTGGGCAGGGTGGGGGGGCTGGGATGAGCCTCGGGGGTTTTTTAGAAAGAGTGTGAGGGGCAAGAACTGCCTCACCATGGCCAGGGGGACATGGGAACAGGTTCTCCCACGTGCCTCCACATCCAAAGGATCCCAGTTCCTCCTGCTCTGCAGGCAGGAGTGAATGGAGGAGGCACCCCAGGATGTGGAGGTGGGACCCCGTCCCCAAGGCTGAGAGGGTGGGGACAGTGCAGGGTGACTGCCACTGCTGTGGGTGGCAAGAAGGAAACCCCCCTGCTGCAGGAGGAGAGCGTGGGGAAAGCAGGCAGGAAGGAGCAGGGAGGGGAGGAAGGGAGGGCAGAGTGGTTCATCACGTTTGTGGGTTGCATTTCTCACCTGGGAATCTCTCTGGGAAGGACCTTGCTGTGCCCACACCTCCAGGGAACCCAGCCCTGGCTGCTGTGACCTTCCTGCCCGCAGTGCCTCACCCTTGAGCCACACGGAGCTGAAGGCTTTAGAGGCACAGCACACCCAGGTTCATGGGCAGCTCAGTGGCAGCTGCTCTGCTCCAGTCCTCTCCGCTGGGGCAGGCAGCTCCCTGTCCAGCCAGACCCCTTGGTCACCCTGAGACAGCTCCATCACATTCCTGTAGGGCACAGGGCTCCCAGCAGGACCTGCCACACCCTGAGGTGTCACCTTGGCCATTCCCAGCTCAGCCCAACACCATCCTGGGGTGAGAGCACAGGGGGTGGTGGGATCACCTCCCCTCTCTGAGGGGGTTCACACCCTTTCTGCCCAGCTGGGAGGCAGAGGAGGGGTGGCAGGACAGTGCAGGTGGAGCTCAGGGCAGTCCTGGAGAACAGGCCAGTCCTCAGGATAATGGAACTGGAGCTCAGTCCAGTCCCACCCGTCCCTGGAGGCAGCAGGGCTGCACACACAGCTCCCAGGGTTCCTGCACACACAGCTCCCAGGGTTCCTGCACACACAGCTCCCAGGGTTCCTGCACACACACCTCCCCCGGGCCCTCCA
>VWYE01002428.1:92079-105106 GCA_013398995.1 Alaudala cheleensis
GGAACACAAACCTGGGCATGCACAGCCCTGCAAGGACCCGTGTGTGTGTGTGTCGGGAACACAAACCTGGGCATGCACAGCCCTGCAAGGACCCGTGTGTGTGTGTCGGGAACACAGACCTGGGCATGCACAGCCCTGCAAGGACCTGTGTGTGTGTGTCGGGAGCGCGCAGCTCCCCGATACAAATCTGAGTATCCTCAGCCCTGCAAGGACCTGCGTGTGTGTGTCAGGAACACAAACCTGGGCATGCACAGCCCTGCAAGGACCCGTGTGTGTGTGTCGGGAGCGCGCAGCTCCCCGCGCACGGCGGAGCAGGGGATGCCCCGGCTCCCCCCGCCCGCGCAGGGAGGACGCACCTGCCCGCAGGTGTGCGCAGGGAGGGCGGGCAGCGGAGCCGCGTGTGGGAGCAGCGGCCGGGCGAGCAAACAGGTGTGTGAGCTCCGCACACCTCGGCCCGGCCGCGGGGGCCGCCCGCACCTGCGGAGCGCTGCGAGGGCTCCGCGAACACGCAGGGGACGCGCTCGGCTCCCCCCGCGGCGCCGCGCAGGGCAGGTGGAGGGCTCCGCAGGTGTGCGCGGTGACACACGGGCGGGCACGGGTGGCTGCGCACACGCAGGGACGGATGCGGAGGGCCGGCACCCGCGGAGGAGGGTGTTGCGCGCCGTAAATGTGCGCGGAGGAGGAGGCACGGCCGTGGGCATCGCCCCCGGAGCTCCGCAGAGCCGCGGCGGTGGCACGGCGCAGCTCGCCGGGATGCGGGCTCGGGCACGGCCGCGGCAGCTCCTGCGGAGCTCCATGTTCCCCGGCAAACCCCCTCGCTTGGCCATTTCCCACCCCGGAGCGGGGAGGGGGACGCGCCGCGAGGTGGGCTCGGTCCGCAGAGCCCGCTCCGCGTCTCCTGTGCCAGCATCCCTCCTCCCCCCCAGAGCGGCACGGGCTGGGGAATAACAATGGCTCGGCGGCGGGGGAAGCGATTTGGGGAGGGAACCCCCTCCCCTTTCCCACATCCAGCGCGATGGAGAAAAGCCCGAGCGAGACAAACAAGCCCCGTGCCAGCCCCGCTGTCCCCGCAGCCCGGGATCGCAATCCTTACCTTTGCGCACAGCAGGCGAGACAAAGAGCTGCTAAAGCAGAGACAATTCCACTCAATCTGTCTGCCTGAAATGTCCACATTTCCACAAAGACGGAGGATGAGAAAAAAAAATCTTTGGAGGGGAGGGGAAAGAAAGATGGATCTTCTGAAATCCCCCTCCAAAAAAAGGGGGGGAGGGAAAAAAAGAAGCCAACCCCCCCCCCAGTGAATGGTTTCCTAGAGGAAAAGAATAATGAAAAAAAACTAAAAAATGAGGGGGAAAAATACCCCCCCACTCCTTCAGTGCCAGTCAAAGAATTCGTTTCTTCTTCCTTTCAGCATCCTCTCAACAAGAGACATCCTCTGGCAATGGAGAAAATCCCAAGAGAAAGAAAAATAAAATGCCCCAAAATGGGCTCAGCAAAATGTGAAACCGAATCTCACAGGTACGCGGCAGAAGAAGAAGAAGGAAAAAAAAAAATTAAAAAAAAAATAAAAAGGAAAAAGAAAAAAAAAACCAACTCAGTGTCCCCTGAGCACTCCACTTGGGTTATTTTTCCTCCTGCTCTTTTGCCATCCGGTTCTGCAGATGTTGCATGGCTCCTGCTACCCACCTTCAGAGAGGAGGAGGAGGAGAAAAGCGTGTGTGTGTGTGTGTGTGTGTGTGTGTGTGTGTGTGAGAGAGAGAGAGGGAGAGGGAGAGGGAGGACGTGTGAGTTTTCGAGCAATATGATTTTATTCTGAATTTCACCTATTTGCTCCCCCTTTCCTCTTTTATTTTCCAACAGGGGAAGGGGAAGCCACCCAGCCCCACTGTGCAGTGATTTTATTCTAGGGAGATCTCAGGCTCGTCACTTGGCAGGTTTGGGGCTTTTGTGAAAAGGCTAAAAAAATAAAAATAAAAAAGGAAAAGCAGATGAAGCCCAGTAAATAAATAAAAAAATTACATATATGCATGTGTAGCAAATAAAGCAATGCCTGTCTGCAGAAAGAGCTGCTCTGGCAGGGAGGGCTGGATCTCTCCCTAGCGCTGTTGCCGCAGCTCCCGTGGAGTTTTGCTGCTCATTGCAAAGTCACAAGAGGAGGGGAGGAGAGAGGGAGTTTGTGGTTGGGGAGGGGGACTCTCCGGACAAATTGGGATCCTGACGTCATGGCTGACAGCATTAACCCCTGCTGGCTTGCAGAGGGGATGGATGAGCGTTTTTGCTGAGGTGGATTTGGGGTGTTTTTCCCCCCCCCGGGGAGGTGGGCGCGGGGATGGTGCTGGGAAAGGTGGTGGCATTTGGGAAGCAGGGGGCTGTGCCTGGGCAGCAGCAGCTCAGCTGTGAGCGCCGATGGGTGCTGTGGCTGCCTGGAACACTGGCATCAGCACAGGCTGAGCTTCCTCCTGCAGCCACAGAGAGAAAAAAGAAGGTGATTGACTCAGAATGTCTCCGTGCCACAGAGCCCAGTGGCCTGGTGGCCTCCTCCTGGGGCACTGGGGGAGATCTGGAGGCTCTGCTGGGGCTGGAGACTCCCCCAGGCTGGGGAAGCCCAGCTCAGCAGGGATGCTCAGCTCTCCCTGAAGGATGCTTTTGTGCATACAATGGAGTTGGTGGGGGAAAAGGGAGCTGAACTTCCAGAAATGCTGCTGGGGATCAGCTCCTGGAGCCGGGGCTTTGCCTGCTGGAATGGTCACAGCCCTGGAAATCATCAGGGGCTCCTGTGCACCAGCCTCTGATCTCTGTCTTAAAACAGTAATATAATTAAGGAACTCTACATCAGGCATGCAGTAATGTACTACCAGGAATGATATTTTTTTTTTCTTTTTTTTCCCTAGGAAAAGGAAGAGATCCAGCAGCACTTTGAATGCAGAGCAGAAGCTGTGGCTCACGGAGGAAACCTCTGAGCTCTCACCACCCTGGATGGGATCTCCTCTGCACCTGCCTGGTGGCTCAGAGCAGGTAAGTCCTGCTTTACACCTGTGTGTAGGTGGTTTTCCTCTGGGACAAGGGGCAAAGCAGAGGTGTCTCTGCCAGCTGGGTGCAGGACTGGGTCCAAAATGCCTCTGAAGGGGCACAGGGCAATGTCCAGTGGCCACTGGGCAGCTCCTCTGCAGGGACATCTGGGAGAATCCTTGTCTCTGGGGTCCCTAATTCTCCCTTCCCTCATCTTGGCTTGGCCCTACAGGGTTTCCTCATCAGAGGCACAGCACAGACCCTGTGCTCCCAATCTCCTCCTCCCAAAAAGAGCAGTGGGGAGTGCCCTTTCTGAGGAGCTTCCCCCTGGCAGGCCAGGCTTGGCTGTGGCCATGCAGGGACATCAAGGGGAAGCTGAGCTGTGCTGTGCTGGCCTGGTGTCACTGCAGGGAGCTCCTGGGGGCACTGAGCCTCTGGGGCTTGTGGGGAAAAGGGAGGCTCAGGAAGGTTTAACATCTCCAGTGAGGCTGTGCTGGAGTGGGAGGGGAAAAGATCTTCTCTCTCACTGCTGGGGCTGGTGGGAAAGGTTCTCTGCTGGGTTTGGTGCCCAGACCACTCCTGCTCATCCAGACTGATGCAAATTAAGCTCAGAGCAGTGATCTCCACTGCCTTCTCAAAGACCAAAGCAGGTCAGTGGCACTTGTGCCGTGCCAGTGACTGTGCCTGCCCCAGTGGAGTCAGGGCCATGCTGCCAGAGGGGTTCCACAGGCAGCCCAGGGTGCAGGGGCCTCAGCAGGACACCAGGCCATGGCTGGGGACATTTCAGTGCATCCCAGCCCGGAGCAAGCCTGGGCTGGAGGAGCACCATGCCCTCAGGATGCTCCTGGGCTTCCCCAGGTCACAAAGCCATTCATGCTTTGTCACACCCCCAAGAGCTTGTGGCTCCCTGATTCCTGTGGCTGAGGGGTCCATGGGAGATGGGCCAAAGCTGTGGGAAGCAGATCTGGTCCTGCAGGATGTCCCCATGTGCCCAGGAGGAGCTGCCTGGTGCCATCAGGTGCTGGCTGCTGCACAGGTACAGCATTTACCTGCTCTGCTGCTGCCAGCACACACAGCTCCTGACAGCAGTGATTTTAGGAAGCATTTATTCTGATTTAAGCTGCTGGGCACCAGGAAGGAGCTCTTGGGGAGATGAGAAGCATTTGCCCCCGGGCACCAGAGGCCCCATTGAGCCCAGCCTGGTCCCTTCCCGTTGTGGCCCCTTTGCTCTGCCCCCTCCCACCAGCTATGATTGCAGGTTACTGGCAGGAAAGGTAAGTGAAAAGCAAATGTCAGAGGCACACATGAAGAGGAAAAATTGTGCTCACAAATGGTGACATTTGTGCTTGCAAGTTCACCCAGTGGGGAGCAGAAAGCGTGTCACATGAATTCCCTGACCACTCACCACAACGGGACTCTTTGGGAAGCTTGGCAGGGAATGCATCCAGAGGAGCTGCTGGGGGCTCCTGGATAACCCACCTGGAGCCACGTTCTGGGATAAAGAACTGCACTGAAGTGAGTCACCCATCTCTGCTGGGTCTCATGAGGGTTGGTGCAGAGTAAAACCTGACCAAGCTCCCTGAGGGGTTTGTTCCCTGCCCTGCAGATGATGGGCATCCTGAAGCCCCTCCCAGAGCCCCAAATGCTGTGTCCCCCTCCCCTGCTGGGGGCTGTCTGCTCTCCAGTGAGGCCCCAGGGATGGGTTTTTCACATTCTGATCCCCCAAGAGCCTGTGAGAGGCTGCTGGAGATGCCCTGCTGTGGCTGCAATCACCCTGCAGAGGCCACAGAGCATCGTGTGTGTGGCCATTCGCTGCCCTCCACTCCCAAATCACTCATTTTCACTCTTCCCTTACCTGCTGCTCTGCTGAGAGCTCCACACCCTGGCCTCCCTTCTCCTCCAGGGGCCACTCCTGACTCCAAGCCCCAAGTGCTGCTTTTCCCAAGGGCTTGCCATCAAGGTGAGAAACCTCTCTCATCTCCTCTCCCAGCCAGCTGGAGAAATGCAGTGACAGAGAAAATTTGGCTTCTATTCTCTTCAAGAGCTGGCTCTTCTGTCCAGCCAACAATTCCCAGAAGAAGATGGTTGTTCTTCTAAAGCAGAAAAAGGACAAGAGCTGAGAAAGCAAAATAACTTTTATAAAACCAGAAATTTAATGGAAGTCCTGCAGAAAAGGGGAAAATACAATCTTATTTCTGGGCAGAAGGTAGAAAACAACTTGAAAGTAAACAAAGTGCACCTCAGGAGGTGGAAATAGAGACAAGCAGAGGCAAAGGGGAGTTTTCCCACCCTGTCTAGAGCACAGGCTCTGTCTCCTGCTGCAGCTGCATCCAGGACTGAGTTCACCTAGCTTTTGCAATTCCAGTGCCAGGTTCCTGCAGGAAAGGTTTCCCTCTAGCTATCCTACAGGACAAAGGCTCCATCATCCCCCTCAGTGCCATCTAAACACCCTCAGGTGCTGGCAAGGAAAGTCACAGCCCCCTTGGTAGGGCTGGCAGGTACCAGCAACTGCTCAGGCAGCTGTGACTCCTGGTTTGGTGACTCTGCAGCCTCTGGGTCACAAATGGCTCCTCATGTGTTAGCCCAGGAGCCTCTCTGCTCGGACACACCGTCCTAGATGTGGTATATTCCTGAGAAAATGCCTCAGAGGGCATTCACTGGGTTCTCCCTCTTTGTTGAGTTGAAGATCCTTCACCACTTTGCAAGGAAGTGAGACTGGTGCAGAGTAAGGGGCAATGTTGAGCACTCTGAGGAACTGTGAAAGGAGGAACTGATGAGCAGTGTGCCTGCAGTCCTGTGTGTCCTCTGGCCTCAAACCTCGTTAACCAGAGCATGGAAAGTGTGGTGGGGAGGGAGGAAGGATTGTCCGTGGGTTCCTGCACCACGTCCTGTTCCAGCCTGTCCTTAAGCTTAGGGAGCTGTGGACAATGTTTAGTTTGGGCTTTCCTTCACTTGAGGAATGGCCCAGCTGAGCTAAGGTGCTCTGGTTGTGAGAGTGCAGAAGAGTTGTGCTGGCGGTGGTGGTTGGTAGCTGTGGTTGCTGATAGCTGTGGTTGGTAGCTGTTGTTGGTAGCTGTGGTGGTTGGTAGCTGTGGATGTTGTTAGTTGTGGTTGTTGGTAGCTGTTGTTGATAGCTGTTGTTGGTAGCTGTAGTTGTTGGTAGCTGTTGTTGGTAGCTGTGGTTGGTAGCTGTTGTTGGTAGCTGTGGTTGTTGGCTGTGGTTGTTGGTAGCTGTGGTTGTTGGTAGCTGTTGTTGTTGAGGTTTAGCTCTTGTGCCTACAACAAAAGAACATCAGTCCCAAGGCCACAGCCTCCTCCTGCCATGCCCACACAGCCTGCAGGGTGACAGTGACACTGTCCCGAGCCTGTGGCACAAGGACAACCTGCTCCAGCCCAGCAGAGGTGGGTGGAGGGGAAGGCAGGGGGNGTTGGTAGCTGTTGTTGTTGAGGTTTAGCTCTTGTGCCTACAACAAAAGAACATCAGTCCGAAGACCACAGGGTTCAGGGTGACAGTGACACTGTCCCGAGCCCGTGGCACAAGGACAACCTGCTCCAGCCCAGCAGAGGTGGGTGTAGGGGAAGGCAGGGGGGGCAGGTCTGCAGGGCAGCCTTGGGGCTGGCACAGCCCCAGCAGAGCTGTGGTGCCAGGGGAGGTGTGAACCCATCCCTGCACTGGTGTTGAGGGAGCAGAGCCCAGTCAGTGAATCTGTGTGTGTGTGTGTCTGTCTGTCTGACTGTAGTTGCCCTGCTTGGTTTCCTCTGTGCATTTCCACGGTGGTGCTCAGTAGGGACAGTGATGCCCCTTGGGCCTGGCATTCCTGAACGTGCTGTGACTGGCAGTGTGAAGGGCACAAGGCAAGGAAAAGGCCCTTCAGCCCCTGCAGACACTTGAGGAGTGCCCAAAAATGCTCCCTGCTCACTTTTGTTGGTGATGGGATCTGTTCTGACACTGAGGGCTTGGCCCATGTCCCCCATTAGGCCTTCCCATTTCAGAGGGTGTCACTTCTCACTCCTGGGGATGCTCCTTCCCACCCTTGCCAGAGGAGTCCCCTCCTGAGTCAAAGCTCCTGGTCTGAGTCGTGGAGCTACAACAAAAACATCTGGGAGCAGCAGCAGAATGGATGACAAAGATCTTGGTAAAAAATTCCTCTCCTGAACACCACACGGAGGTGGGGATGGTTTTATCTCCTGTTTCTCCCTCTGGCCCCGCAGCTCTCCTGTTCTAGGGCTCACCCCAGCACCCAGGAGGAGGGAGCAGCTGAGAGCCCCAGCTGCTGGTCCCTGCAGGGACAATGTGTTCCCAGAGCAGGTGCCACCTGCCTCTGCCACAAGCCCCGCAGCATCCACCTGCACAGGGGACACAGCAAAGGTGACACGAGAGGGTCCCTGGGGACACCTGCACTCCGCTCAGCCCCAGGGGGTCAAGCCCAGATCTCCTACAGTTCTCCTCTGTGTTTGTCCCGTGACCAAGCTCGTGCTGTGTCCTCCACAGGCAGTGCCCCTTCCTGCAGCCCATGGCTGGGTTCAGCTGAGCAGCTCTGGGGCCAGTGGTGATCCCTGGGGAGCAGCAGCAGTTACAGACCTCCAGCTGCACTCTGAGCCACCCTCAGAACCCTCTGAGCTCTGCCTCTCAGCCAGGTCCCAACCCACTGCCCAGTCCCAGCTGCTCAGCCTCCCCACCCTCTCCAGGAGGATCTTACAGGAGAGAGTCAGGAACTCTGCTGAGGTCAGGGCAGACAGGAACCTCTGCTCTCCCCTCCTCTACCCAAAGCCCAGCAGATTGGTTGAGCATGATTTCCCCTTGCTGAGCCCATGTTGTCTGCTCCTGGTGACCTTCTTTTCCTCATGGCATTCAGGATGAGCTGTTCCATAACCTTTCCAGGATGGAGCTGAGGCTGACTGGCCTGTGGTCCCCTGGCTCCTCCTTTCCGAGCCCTGGAGTGACTTGGCTTTTCTCCAGGCCTCAGGTCCCTCTCCTGTTCCCCATGACCTGTACTGTGATGAGATTATGGCTGTGTGACCACACAGAGAGCTCTAAATCTCGTTGTTTATCCCCCATGCCGTGTGTGCATTGCTGCACAGGCATTTCAGAGAGCCAATGGAGCCTGAAGGTTCCCAGTGAAGGGTGCCAGAGGATCCCCCAGGCTGTCAGTGAGCACCTTTCCAGGGTCACACCATGCCAGGGAGCTGCTCTGCTCACTTGCTTCCCCCCTCAACCATGTTCTGGTCTCCAGTGGTGCCCCATTCCCAGCTGGGAGATTTCTGAGATTTCCCAAATCTGGTCTCTCTCACTTTTGACCCAAGCCAACTAGCAGGCTTGTCTCTGTGATGGAGACACTCCTCAGTGCAGCTGGTGGTGTGGAAATGAGGGAGGACAGGTGCAAAATGTGCTCTGGGAGAGGTGTGCATCCTTCCTCCAGCACTCCTCCTGCCTGGGACAGGGCATTTACCACACATTCCCGCTGGGAACACGGTGTGGGCTCCTCCCTGGCTCAGCATCCCGTGTGGGATGACTCCTGTGTGCTTTTCCACGGTGCCTGACCCCTGCAGTGGATGCAGGAGGCTTTGGCTGACAGCTCTAAACAGGTGGCTGAGCGCTGAGTGACTTTTATGACCTGAAGAAGGTGATAATTGTGCCAAAATTAGCTCTCAGGAGTGTTATATGGCTGTCATGAAACACGATTTGTACATGATGGGCTGGGAGGCAGTGAGACGTGTGTGCTGCTCCTGAGATGGATCTGACAGTCCATCAGCCCGCTGACAACAGCCCACCTCGGGCTGTGCCTCAACTTCTGGAGCCATTTCAGCCTTTGGAGTTGTGAGAACAAAACTCCTGTGTAATTCCACAGCCCTGTGCAGTCCTGGGGGTGGGACAGCTGTGAAACAATTCCCTGTGGGAGACGAGCACCGTGCCAGGGTTTCCCAGCACTCCAAGTGGGGCTGTGCCCAGAGGGGGCCGCTGCCTTCCAACAAAACTCCGTGTGATTTAGGGCGCCAGGCCGGCAGATGGGGAGCAAAGTGAGGAGCTGCAGCAAAGGCAGTGACTGCTGGAGACCCCTCAGGCCTGCCAGGGAGGCAGGGGAGGTCCCTCTCTGGAAGAGCAGCAGGCAAATCCCCTGGATCTGCAGTTTGTTTGGGAGCTTGGGAGTGAAATGCATGTGATGCTGCGTTGCCTGGAAACAGGCTGAGAGTGATGGAGCACAGGGCAGGACTTCTCCAGGCTGGGGAGCAGCAGCTCCAGCCACGGGGGCTGCCTGTGCCCGGGCAGGGAGCACAGGGAAGGGCACAGGCACTGGGAGTGAAGGCACGGTGACAGAAATGTGACAAGGACCAAGAGGGAGATAAAAGTCTGACTGAGGGGAGGGAGAAAGAGAGAATCAGGGAGGGGAGAGGAGAGCCCAGAGAAGACATGTGGCCACTCGAGGAGCTGCAAAGGCTCCTGGCTGTCACCTCGCAGGGACAGCTGCTGTCTCTGCTCAGGTGTGTCCCAGCTTTGAGGAAAGAACTGCAGGAAGATGCACTTTTCCTGTGAGCACCTGGGGTGATTCTTCACCTCTGAGGGATACCCCGAGTCCTGCTGCCCTCACAGCCTCAGAGTTTTGAAGGTGGTTGCACTGACTGGGGCTGAGGGAACTGAGCAGTGATCACCCCCTCAGGGGGACACTGGGAATGGCCTCAGCTCCCAGAGAAACCCCTGGGAGGGCTCCAGTCCCACTGAAACTGCTCTGAGAGGCTCGGGCCAAGGGGTCGGGCATGGTCAGCACTGAGCTGTGAGTCTGTTCCTGATTTACTCCACCTTGAGCTGCTTGGAGAGGGAAAGGAAAGGAAAGGAAAGGAAAGGAAAGGGAAAGGCAACAAGGACAGTAAGTGGTTTCCATCAATACCAAATCCTTTTGTCTTCAAAATCCCTCTCAGAGATCTCCCTGTCCATCCTTGTATTTGTACCCAGAGCAGAGGGGACCCCCTGCCAGACACTGCCAAGAAATTCCCTGAAGTTCTGTTTTGCCCCACACCTGAGGTTCCCCAGCTCTCTCTGCTCACCTCTCAGCCCATTTTCATCACTCAGTCAGGATGGAGCCTGAGCTCAGCCCTCACCACTGCCCTGACACCAGCACAGCCCCTGCACAGAGCACATTGCCAAAAACGCCATCCCCATCCCTCTGGGCACCCTCTGCCTTCCCCTTTTGCTGTTTTGGCCTGCCCACATCACCCCACAGTGTCCTCAGGAGCAGGAATTCACCCATGTTTCCTCTGGGACACATCAAACCAGGTATTTTGCTCACACTCTCATGGTGAGGGAGCAGCAGGGTGTGATGGGCTGTGATTTCCCTGTTCTCATCCCGAGACTCTTAATAATTAAAACTTTTACCTCAGTACTTTCCATTTTGGTGGTTTTTTCACCCAGCCTGAGTATAAACAGCGCTGTAACAGGACTTTGACCTGGCAGGAAATTCCAAACCCGGCAGATAATGTCTCCCAATTTGAAAAGACGAGCAGAAATACTTTATCTAAGCACAGCTGCTTCAGAAATGTCAGGATAAAGTTTTGTTTTCAGCTGTACCTTCCTTGTCATTTCTAATAGGAGGCAATACTAAATTTACCCTGATAAGTACTGTAACACTCATCAGAACAAAGCCTATTACAATTTTCTATCATGGGTATGGAGGGGGGAAAAAAAAGCCATTCTCTCTGTGCAGAACATCTCCACTTTGTACCGTGTTTTCCGAGAAAATTAATCCTCTGGCTCTCTCGTTAAAGGCGAAGGCTCAGCAGAGCACCTGAGAGCAGAGGGGGAGGCAGAATTCCTGGGGGCTGGGGCTCCTTGCAGGGGGAAGCAGCTGGAGCCCAGGATGTGCCCTGCTCACGCTGACTGCTCACCACAGCTGCCCTTGCCTCACCTTCACCTTTTTTTCCCAAAATTAATACTCCAAAATCAAGGAAAATCACTTTTTTTTCCAAGAGTAATACTCCAAAATCAAGGAAAATCACTTTATTTTTCAAGAGTATTACTCCAAAATCAAGGATAATCACTTTATTTTTCCTCCCAAGAATAGTACTCCAAAATCACAGAAAATCACTTTTTTCCCCAAGAGTATTACTCCAAAATCAAGGAAAATCACTTTTTTTTCAAAAGTAGTATTTCAAAATCAAGGAAAATAATTTTTTTCCCCAGGAGTGATACTCCAAAATCAAGGTATATCACTTTTTTACTTTTCAGGAGTGATACTCCAAAATCAAGGTATATCACTTTTTTACTTTTCAGGAGTGATACTCCAAAATCAAGGTATATCAC
Organism: Alaudala cheleensis; assembly: GCA_013398995.1. Lineage (NCBI taxonomy): Eukaryota > Metazoa > Chordata > Aves > Passeriformes > Alaudidae > Alaudala > Alaudala cheleensis. Next base: position 103,382 of record VWYE01002428.1, read on the forward strand.
TTTTTTACTTTTCAGGAGTGATACTCCAAAATCAAGGTATATCACTTTTTTACTTTTCAGGAGTGATACTCCAAAATCAAGGAAAATCCCTTTTTTTTTTTTTTCCAAAAGTGATATTCCAAAATCAAGGAAAATATTTTTTTTCCCCAGGAGTAGTACTCCAAAATCAAGGAATATCACTTTTTTACTTTTCAGGAGTGATACTCCAAAATCAAGGATAATCACTTTATTTTTTCCCCAAAAATAATACTCCAAAATCGAAGAAAAACACTTTTTTTCCCCCAAGAATATTACTCCAAAATCAAGGATAATCACTTTATTTTTTCCCCAAAAATAATACTCCAAAATCGAAGAAAAACACTTTTTTTCCCCCAAGAATATTACTCCAAAATCAAGGATAATCACTTTATTTTTTCCCCAAAAATAATACTCCAAAATCGAAGAAAAACACTTTTTTTCCCCCAAGAATATTACTCCAAAATCAAGGATAATCACTTTATTTTTTCCCCAAAAATAATACTCCAAAATCACAGAAAATCACTTTTATTTTTCCCTAAGAGTATTACTCCAAAATTACGGAAAATCACTCTTTTTTCAAGAGGCGATACTTCAAAATCAAGGAGAATCACCTTTTTTTTCCAAGAGCAATACTCCAAAATCTCGGAAACTCACTTTTTTTTTCAGAAGTAATATTCCAAAATCGAGGAAAATCACTTTTATTTTCCAAGAGTATTACCCCAAAATCCACACCACCACCCTCAGCGAGGAGAGCTGACCTGTATTTCTGCTCTTCCCTTGCTCCAGGCTCTGTTCCCCAGAGCAGGGGAGGCTTTTCCTCCGTGCTTGGAGAGGACAGAGCAGTCTGTGGACAGAACCATGAGGGACAGGCTGCAGGGGCAGGGCCAGGGGCAAGGCAGAGCTGGATGTCCCCAGGGAACCTTGGCCAGCACCCACCCAGCAGAAGGAAGAGCTTCTGAGCCTGCTTCCCAGCCCACCATCCCTGCTCCTGGATGTGGAGTTGTTTCCCAGACCACCAACAGAATCCTTCCAGCAACAGCGACCCAGCTGTGCAGGGGAACACTGAACCAACAAATCCGTGATGCCCAGACACAATCACAGAAACATTTGGGGTAAAAGAGCTCTGGAGACCCAGCACAACCTCCCCTCACACTGTGAGCCATCCATAAAACACAGGACAGGTCTGATCCAGGGGGATTCTCACACTGTGAGCCATCCACACAGCACAGGACAGGTCTGATCCAGGGGGATTCTCATCCTCTGAGCCATCCACATGGTCCTGATCATGGGGATTCTCATGCTGTGATCCATTCATAAAGCACAGGACAGGCCTGATCCAGGGGGATTCTCACACTGTGAGCCATCCACACAGTCCTGATCCAGGGGATTCTCACACTGTGATCCATCCACACAGCACAGGACAGTCCTGATCCACAGGGATTCCTGATTTCCCAGGCTAGTTGGGTGCTGGTGGATGTGTTCCTGCTTTCCCTGCCAGCACAAACCCCGTGCCACGTCCCCACGNCGGCCAGGGGCAGGGCAGGGCTGGATCCCTGTGTCCCCAGGGAACCTTGGCTAGCACCCACCCAGCAGAAGGAAGAGCTTCTGAGCCTGCTTTCCAGGCCTCCATCCCTGCTCCTGGATGTGGAGTTGTTTCCCAGACCACCGAGAGAATCCTTCCAGCAACAGCGACCCAGCTGTGCAGGG
>VWYE01002428.1:105283-117773 GCA_013398995.1 Alaudala cheleensis
GAGAAATTACCGAAGAACGCACTTGTTGGGAGTCAGGATGGGCCAGGCACATGCAGATCCCTCCGGCAGGAGCCCGTGGCCCCTCAGGACACCGGCTCTGTCGTCATGGCAACGCGGGATGCTGCAGCGGGCACCGCCGGGCCGCAGTTCGCAGCCGGCAGCGCGGGGAGATGTTCGATGGGCTTTAAAAATGCCAGGCTCGCACACTCCGGTTCTCGCCTTCCCTTCCCTCCTCCCGCACTCACTCACTCCACCTTGCGCTGCCGAGTTGAATAACGACGTTGCTGTGGTGGGAGAAAAACAGAAATCATCTGTACCCGGGCTGTCAGGGAGAGGGGCAGAGGGGGTCGAACAGCTTTTTTTCCTGAGAATCCCCCATTCCTGCCTGGATCTCTCCGTGTGGAGGCAAAGGCAGGCGCTGGAGTGGGGTCTGGGGTTCCAGCAGGAGGCTCAGACTCTGTTTGTGCCCTGAAATCCCACATTTCTCATCAACAACTCCGGCTGCTTTACCCTCCCCACTGCAGGATGGAGAGGGCAGCTCTGACTTACCTTTTTCATTTTTAAAATGGTTTTAAGATCCAGGGCTTTTCAAGCATTAAGTAATTCTTGTTCACCGTTAGAACTGATGCAGAGCATTCCCTTAGGGAGCAAAGAGGAGGGAAGAGGCAGAGGGGTTAAAAAAAGCAGATTTTTGTGCATAGCCAAAACCTTCAGTGCTTCCAGAGGGGATCTCTGGGATGCTGGAGATGAGATCAGGACTCCCTGCACTAATGGCAGCAGCAGCAGTCCCTGTTCCCAGTCCAGGGGTGACCTCCCAACCCAAAGGAGTTTGTCCCCCAGCACAGCTGCCAGGCACTTGTTACCTCCCTGCACATAATTTGGGACAGTGTGACAACCACCCAGTGCCACACGGCTCTGGCTAACACCAGGGTAAACATCCTGCTGCTTTTTGTCTGGGTTTGATGCCAAGGGCACGTTCCAAAGGCTTCTCCCTGGCCAGGTCTCCGTGTTCCAGGGCTCCCCGAGGTTCCCCTCCAGCAACACCCAGCTCTGCAATGGCTCTGTGGGCTTTGTGTGCTGCTCCTCCCCAAACCACCAGCCCGGACAGGGAGGTGATTCTGGGGAGAGTCACCTGTGGCATCTGGAAATGCTCAAACAGCAGCACACACACCCCCAGAGAGTTTTTCGCTGGGTTGTTACAGCTGTGTAACAGCCCTGAGTGCACCGCCAGCCCCACCTGGGGGATGGGATGCCCACCTGGATCTTCCCCAGCACAGAGAGGGCTCTCTGTGATGCTCCTGCAGCTCACAGCCAAGGGGGAAGGCAGACAGCAGAGGTGCTTGTAGAAAGAAGGTCCCAGTTGAGTCCCCAGCAGCACAATTTCCACTGTAACACCTCCCAGCTGGGCAGGGCATGAGCCAGCTCCTGCTCCTGATCCTTCCTCAAGGCAAGAGTGAAGGTGACCTTTCCCTTGGTGGGAGGGACAAGAAAAGAGCAGTGTTCTAAGGTCACCACGGAGGTCTGTGTCAGGGAGCAGTGCTTGTCACTAAAACACACCCTGAACTCCAGACAGGGTTTAGGCTCTGATATTTTGCACTCAGATGTGGTTGAGCATGATCTGAATGGGTGAGGAGACTCTTGTGTCCTCTCCTCACGAGGGTGAAAGGCAGAAGGGGTTGGGCAGGTCCCACATCTCCTGTGCTGCCTCACCTGCAGGAGCAGGACTGCTCTGAGGGTGTCAGGGTGTCTCCATCTGTGGGGACACACAGGACCCTCCCACGGCTCAGGGGTTCTCAGTCAGCAGTTGATGTGTTGGCTCTGTTAGGAAAATTAATCCAAAAATGCCAGAGGTTTTGTGTCCAAAAAGGAGACACAGGAGTCCTTTTACTTTATTGGAATAAAGGGAGAGGCCATGGGGCATTTTCCCCGGGGGTCTCTCAAATTTTTGGAGGACACAGCCTCCTTTTTATCCCAATTTTCCTCTCTCTTTCCCCACTGGCTGAGGTACTTGAGAGGTACAGACTTCTCAGAATGCCTAATGCCTAAAAATTCCCCTTTAAGGTATAACCCCCCTTTGAATTTTTAATTCTTATGGAATTTCTGGGTTTCCCCCACTGTTTCTTTCATCTTTCAATATCCAATTTCATTTATCAGCAAACCCACGGTTTGTTTGTAAAGGCAAATATCTCCTTTTCCTTTCATCAACCAGTGGAATCCTTCCCATTGTTTCTTTCATCTCTCAGTGCTGGTTTTACCTACCAGCAGACCCAGAGCTTGTTTGTAACGACAAATCTGTCATTGCTCTCGGCTCTCATTAGGAGCTGCATTTTGGAATCCCTTCCTCAGTGCCCTGCCCAGGGAATCTCTCAGAGAGGCACAAACCCCTGCATTTCCCTGGGGAGAGGTTGTGTGGTTTTGTGTGAGCGCTCAGCCCTCGCTGCTGAGCAGAGGGAGGAATCCCGCACCTCCGGAGGGGAGCAGAGGGGGATGTGGCTGCTGTTTTCCTGCTCGATGTGCAGGGAAGAGGGATCCTCTCCAGCAGCTCGTCACCGTGCCAGCGCCAATCGCGGGCGGCGCAGGGAATCCCTCTGCAGGGAGCAGCCAGCTCCTGACAGGGATCCCCCGCACTCACACAGCCCCCACGGCATCATCCCACCTCCTTCCCCCCGCAGGAACCCTCAGAGCTTCCTCTCTCTCCCCCGTTCCTTTGTGTCCCCACAGCACAAGCACCTCTCTCTCTCTCCTGAATTGCTTCTGCCTCGCTCCTCGCTGCTCTGCAGCTTTCTGTGCTCAAAATAATTCCTGCTCGGGGAATTCCTCTCCCTCCCTCTCCGCTCTCCTGCAGTATTTCTCGCTGGCCTTTGCCCTAGGAGATGTAGTTGAGCATTAGCCCAAACATCATCTCCCACTGGTGATCTGGAGCAGCCTGGAGGACTTTAAAACCCTCCTGTAAAAAACATCTTGTTCCAAAAGCAGAGCATGAGAGAGGAGGGCTTTGCTCTCCAGGTGGGGTGTTTGCTGAGGAATTATTCTAAGCTCTGAGTATCTTGGCGAAGTGCTGTGTTCACTTAGGGCACTCCCAGCCTGAGAAGGAACAAAATCCGGGCCTGGGAGCAGCAACCTTGGCACTGCTGGCAGCATCCACCTCCCCTCCAGCCCCCAGCAGCCACCTGTGGTACTGGAGGGAGCCTCTGTATCCACCCCACACACTGCAGTAAAATCACCTGCAGATCACCATCAGCATCTTTACTGACTGATAGGTGCTGTGCTTCTGTGGGAGGTGTCACAGGTTGGGCTGGCTCAATCCTGGCAGCAGAATTGTGGGGCAGGGGTCTCTGCACTGAGGTGAGGGGCTGGGTGTCAGCAGTGCAACCAGATGCTCTCAGAGATGGGGCTAAGGCACTGCAAAGCCTGGGGTTTTTTCATTCTTTGCTGTAATTAGGGATTATTTCTTGCTTCTGCCTCTTGTTTTAGCCATCCTCCCTCTGCAGTGAGCTGCTGAGTTTGTGATTCCTCTGCAAAGCATTGAGGGGACAAAGCAATCACTGCCCCATAGCAAAGGTGTTGGGTTTTCCTTTTTGAGCTGGACCTAATCCTCGATGAGCCTTGAGAGCAGCCTGGTTGCCAGGGTGCTGTGCATGCAGTAATGCGTGTGTGCATGTGCTGCAGCTGCTGCTGGAGCTCCAGTGAGCTGGGAGGAGGGAGCTGTGTGCTATAACCTCCCTGGTAAAATACTACAGCAGCCTAATGCCAGCTTGTGATGGGGGAAGAGCAGCTATTTTTAGCAAAACGCTTCAGGTGAGTCGAAACTTTCCCCTTTGTTGCCTGCATCTTCAAAGCTCTTCTCCCAGCCTGGAGGAACGAGGCTCATCAGCCTCTGTTGCTTCCCAGTTCTCCCAGCAGCCAGTCTGCAGGCTCTGGGATGCTGCTGGCAGCACGGGCAGGGAGCTGCAGCCTGCCCTGCTCTGTGCCACAGTGCTGGGCTGCAAAATAAAGGGATGGAAAAACACCCTGGGCATAAGAAAGCTGGGGAATGCCCTGTGTGGCCTTGCCTTCCAAATGGGATGTACTGGAAGCTGCCCTTTGGGGTTTCTGCAGACCATGACCTGGGTTAGGGCAGGGCAGGTGGTGCTGGGGCTGGGGCAGTCACCTAGAGAAGAGTCCAGAACAAACATCCCCACTGGAGAAGTGTGAAGGGTGTGTGAGGATTGGGGGCACAGACTGCAGATGAGCCCTTTTGGGGTTGCTGTGTTGGGGTCCCTCCCTGCCTGGAGCTGTTGTGTTGCTGTGCCACAATTAAAGGAGCCAGAGGTCTGAGACTCTGCTGTGNTTGTTGCTGTGCCACAATTAAAGTGTCAGAGACGCTGCTGTGGGGAACCTGGAGTGGAGCCAGTAAGAAAATATTGTCTGGCAGTGAGTGTGGGGTGTAGGGAGCCCAACAGGGACCCTGTGAGAGGACCCTGGTCCCTGCAGTGACAGTGGTGCTGCAGGTGTGACCCCAGGAGTGGCACCTCAAGGGTCAGATGGGAAATCTCCCTTTACAGTGGCCTTTTGCTGTGGAATGTCCTCACTCAGCTGTGACAAGAGGGGGCTGAGGGTGCCACCAACCCACCCAGTGCTCCCAGCTGAGGAGGTAAACTGGGCTAAAAAGGGCCACAATCCTAAATTCACTGGGTAGCACTGAGGATTGTTTGGCTTTTCTCTGAAAGATCCTTCTCCCCAGGTGAGTGGCAGGGCCAGCCCCCCAGGGAGAGCAGCTCTGTCTAACCCACTTTTAGACCTGCACTTAATGCAATGAATCTCCTCTCTCTTCTCCAAGATCTTCACTTACAACAAGATCCCTTGGCACCCTCTTTAAAAAAAGAAGCCTTGCTGACATGCCTTTATTGGGCTGCTCTTAGAGCTGGCACAATTAAGCAGCACAGATAAGAGCTGCTCTGCAGCCTGCATTCAGTTAGTAAATATTAATGCTGACTTTTTAAGGTGAGTGGTGTGCTCCTGTGCTGCTGGCAGCCAGCTTGGCTGGTACAAGAAATGGCTTCACTTTTGATAAGGGTTCAAAGAAGGTTTGAGCTCTTGGAGTTTGAGGCCAGAAGGGATAATTTGAATAAGTTTTTTTTTTTTTTCTATCTAGGGTATCCTGAAGTTTCAGCTGGCTGACACTTCTCAGTTGATGAGCTCAGTAACTTCAGCTGGATGAAGGCAGAGGAGGTGTTTGGCAAGGGCAGCTTATTAGAAGGGTGGTATTTTGATTTATAGATAGAGAAAATCCTATGCAAACATGGAATCCAGCAGCAGGCAATGCAGTACTTAATTACCCCTGCCATCACAAGTGTGTGCTTTGTGACTCTTTTCCCCTGGCTAACTTCAGACTCTGGAGGTCACCATAGACAGAGAAGTGTTTCTCCATCCTCCAAGCAAAGCCTTGTTCCTCCCTTTCCTCCCCTCTCCTCCCCCACGGTCAGATAACCCAGCTTTTTGCTGAATTTAGAGGGTTTTGCATTGGCAGCTTCGTTTTGGATGGTGTGAGCCCCTGCAGTGCCCTGGTGTGGGAGCTCCTGGCAGTGCTCTCTCCATCCAGGCTCTCACTGGGAGCTGGTGAGGATGTCCAGGGGTGTCCCTCCAGCCCAGGGGATTCCAAATGATCCCGTGCAAGGCCTGGGATGAATGCCAAGGTGTCCAAGGGATGGTGTGTTAAAAATGCAGCTTATCATCACTCCAAGGCTGTGTCTGGGGGCCCATCAGGGCACAAAAGGGAGAGGAAATCTGGCTAAAAGCCTTACTGGAAGGCAGGTGCTGATTCCCAGGGCAGCCACAGGCCCTAACCAGTAACAATCCTGTGTCTTGTTTGCTTTGGGCTGCCCTGAGGCTGTCAGGAAGATGCAGAAAGTTTCTTGACCCCCTCATTGCACCTCCTTCATTCAGTTCTACACCTGCAGGAACCAGTGTGACTTTTCAGCCTAATCAAAAACCTAATTGGACAAAAAACAACAGCAGGGCTTGGCTGGTGAGAGGCTGGGTTGTGACACTTTACAAGAATATCTATATATATATAAAAAGAAGGCAATTTATGCACCTCTGTCATACCTGGTGATGTAAATGCACATTTAGCACAGGGGGAATTGCTGGCTCCGTGGGGACTGAGGGCTGTTTGGCAGAGAGAGCACTCTGCCATCAAATGAAGAGATCAGCTCTGCCTCCTGGAGCCAGCCAGCCTGGGTTATATTTAACCAGCAGTTTTCACACCGGGAGAGCAAGTACATCCTTCATCTCTCGTTCCTGTCCTGGGTGCCACGGTGCATCACGATTGTGGCAGGGGTGATCCGTTCCCCATTAACGCCTTTGCAGGCTGCTTAGCACCTCTGAGGCTCCTGGAGGGTGCGGGAGAGAGCAGAGGGAGACAAAAGCAGCGGCAGAGCCTGAAGCCTCTGGTCCTGGCTCTCCTCCCTTCCCTGGCTGGCTTCCTGACATCCCCCCAGACCTGCAGGGAGTGGTACGAGCAGAGCTGGAGTCACTCTGGAATGTTAGGAGTGGATGAAGGGATGAAGCAAATAGAGGAAAAGGTGAAATCTTCCCACCTGAGGGGTCTGGGTCAGCTCTGGAGGCTGAACAGGTCCTGTCCAGGGTGGTCACCACTCCCAGGCCACCCAGCTCAGCATGGGAGCGACCTTAATGGCCAAGGTGAGCAGGAAGGACCAAGATCTGGGACTGCTCTCCTGTGCTTCCTCCCCCCCAAACTCTGGTAAATGCTGTTCCACGGATCTGGTGCCCTGAGCTTGGCAGCCTTGGGGGTGGCTCTGCTCAGGGCCTGCTTTCCCAAGAACACAAAGACATGAGGGGTGTGGTGCCTCAGCCTGGAAAAGGGGGTCACAAGAGCTGGAGCAGGGAAGGAGGGCAGGAAATGCCTGGGAATGCTGATTGCCTGCCTCACCCCGGAGGTGCTGTCCCCTCAGGCAGGGCTGTGACAGCAGAGGGGAACTCAAATGTCCCACTGCTCACTATTCCCCTGAACCCTGGGGGAAGCTGTAGCATCCAAAGTCTTCCATGAACACTGATAACTCCCTTTCTCCTTGGGGAGAGCCAGGAGTGGGAGCAGGAGCAGAGCTGGAGGGTGCAGAGCTGCCTGAGGATGTGGGAGCAGTGTGACCTTCTGCCCAGCAGGGACAGGTTTTCCTGCCCCTCCTCTGTCCCATGGAATATCTGGCATCACCAGCTCTGTTTACAGGTATCCATGGAGAACTAAAAATGCTTTACAGGAACAGGCTTATAGGTCATCTTAAAAAACAGGGGGAAATTGGGACAGTCAAGATCAGCGACCTTGCAGGACCTTAGGAAGCCACCCTGAGCAGGTTTGGGAGAGTATGAGGGGGCTAAACCCATCTCCTGCATGGCACAGGCAGTGTGGGTGCCTGCTGAGGCCTAGGAAGGGATGGAGATGTGACAAAGGGGCAGGAGAACAGGGTCTGGAAATGGCTGGCCAGATGTGTGTTGTGAAGGACAGAGCGTGTCCTGCCTGGAGGAGAATTGCTCCCTGAGAAATGGGACCTGGGCCATGGGGTGAAAAGAGGGGCAATGCTGGCAGCTCCATCCCAGGCTAATGAAAATATGATTAACAGCTGTAATTAAGTGATGAAATGGTGACTAGTTCTCTGCCCCCTCCTGATGATTGATGAGGTGCAGGGGCTGCCTGTGTCCATGGTTTCTGCTTATGGCAGCACTCTGCACGAGCTCAAACTTTCTGCCTCTGGCCTGGGTCTGGAGGGGGTTTCTGTGGCTCTGGCTGCTGAGATGGGAGCGTGGAGCTGCCCTCTGGCTGAGCCTCGCCCCAGCCCTGCCTGCCTGGGAGCTTGCAGAGCAGGAAGGGCTGAGGATGTGGGTCTGTGGTGGAGCTGCTGCTCCAGAGCCAAACTGGGAAATGAAACCTCCCCCAGTGCCCACAGAGGGCTGAGCTGGGCTGAGCTGCAGGAGGGGGCATGTCCTGATGTCAGGGGCTCTCTGTGTCTCCTGCTGTGTGTCCTGGGACTGTGACACAGCTGAGCTGAGGGATTTGGGGTGTGCTCAGAGGTGGGAGCCCATGTCCCAGGTTCACACTGAGCTGGGCTGGCTGAGCTCCTGTCAGCAGCTGCCTGAGGGAGGGGCTGAGCCAGACACAAAGTGCTGACCTGCTGAGGAGTGAGTGCCCCTCTCCTCTCAGCAGCACCTTCCTGGCAAAGGCACAAGTGCCAAGTGCCACGAGTGGTGCTCCCTGCCTCTGTCTGCTCCAGGCAGTGATTGTCAAACTCTAAAACAGGACTAAGAGTACCCATGGAGCTGAACTTGCCACGTTAAAAAGCAAGATTAAACCTGTAGAAACATGTGAGAGCAATCCTGGAGGAAGGCACTGTGTGCACGTTGTGAGGAGCAGCTTACTCCTGTTTATGGCAGTATGGGGGTGGCATTTGTCCCTACAGTGAAGACAGATGGCACCACAAGTGCCCAAGGCAGGTCAGAAACTGGTGCTCTGTCCCATCTGAATCGCTGCTGCTGTCCCTGGAACAATGGTTAGGGATGTGCTTTCTGCTGTAGAGGGGAAGAACGGGGCAGGTGAGCTATATTTTGTTTGTCTGATTACTTATGCATGATCTAAAAAAAGTGACTCTCCATTTTCTCCAAGGATACCTGATGAGCATTAAAAATACAATTGCAAGAATAATCAGGTCAGACTTCAAACAAATGCAGGGAAGCAGCTCTGTTCAAGAAATAGATACCCTGTTATGTCACACTTTGTCTAAACAGTCCTTTAAAAATGAAAAAAATAAAAACAGTCCTTTTGGAGATGAAACCAAGGCTTTTGAACCCAAAAGCTGTGAGTGGCCAAGGAGTTCTAGGAGGGAAGAAAAACAAACCCCACAGTTTTATGGGGCGTCTCCAGAGCTCACAGCAGGGTATGGCTGGTGCAGAGCCTGTGCCTCTGTGGCTTAAAATAGGTGCCAACAAAGGGATAAAACCAGAGAGGGTGTGGGGATGGGGAGGGCAGGGGGAGCCTGAGGAGAGCAAGGAGCCTCTGGCAGCAGGCCCATGGTGTGTCTGTGGCAGCCCAAGCTTGGTGCAGACAGATCTGCTTGGGGGCTGCAGGGATGAAGCTTTTTTTTGTGAGGGAGCCTGTTCTCCAGCAGTGTCAGGGTCAGAGGTGCTGCCAGCTTGCTGTGGGGTGTTAGCACAGCTGCAGGGAAGTGCAGCTTCTCCATCCCTCCAAAACAAAGCCAGAGACTCCTCAGGTGTCCAGCTGGGACAGTTTTGCAGGCAGAGAGCTTGTGCAGGTCTGCAGGGGGGGTTTAGCCCCCTGCCTTTGCTCCTGGCCTTGCTGGGGAGGTTGACAGGCTGGAGCAGCAGAGCTTGTGGCTCTAAATCAACAACTTGAAGAAGGAACTATCCATGGCTCAGCTTGGGAAGAAAAAAATCCCAGATACACAAAAATGCCATCTCACAGTCACTTTACCTGCAGAGGGACACTTTCATGCATCACTGGGATGCAAGTGCTTGAATGAGCTTCAGCTTAAGTGGAAGTTCATCTGGGCAGGGAAGGCAGAGGTCTCCTGTGGGCATGGCCACTCACCAGGGATGTGCTGGGTGACCTGAACAGCCATGGCACGTGTCTGCAGGTGACACTGCTATTGTTGTACAGCTTTTCACGAGTGAGTGAGTCTTACAAAGATACTCTGGGAGCCCTTGGCTGCCAGAAGTCCTGTGTAAAAGGAGGGGAGTCAGGGAAGCTGCTCTGTGTCTGTTTGACTGGAGAGCTTTGTCTCTGCTGGAGTCTGGAGAGCGGCTCTGAGATCGGTGCCCTTCCTCAGGAACCAGGGAGCTCCCTGCCTGTTCCATCACCTCTCTGCAGGTATAAATACGTGTAAACACGTGTTTCTGCACACCCCAGGTCACTGCTGCTGCCCAGCAACCTGTTGTTGGGGCTGTGAGGGGCCTGTCCCAAACCCAAACACCTCATGCAGTTTGGGGCAGAGGGGTTGGGAAGAGGCCCAGCAGAAACGGGGCTGGGAGTGCTGGGGGCTGGCAGGGGCTGAACGTGAGGCAGCTGTGCCCAGGTAAGCCAGGAAGGCCTGTGGCACCTGGCCTGCCTGACAAGTGTGACCAGGGCAGTGTTTGTCCCCCTGGGCTGGGCACTGCTGAGGCCACAGCTCAGCCCTGTGCCCAGCTCTGCGCCCCTCAGCTCAGGAAGGACATTGAGCTGCTGAAGCAATAAAGCTGGGGAAGGGTCTGGAGCACAAGTGTCATGAGGAGAGGCTGAGGGAGGTGTGGGGGCTCAGCCTGGAGAAGAGGAGGCTCAGGGGTGTCCTTGTCACTGCACAGCTCCCTGACAGGAGGGTGTGGCCAGGTGCGGGTCAGGCTCTGCTCCCAGGGAACAGGGAACAGCATCGGGGACATGAGCTGTGCCAGGGGAGGTTTAAGTTGCATATCAGGAGTGATTTCTTCCCAGAAAGGTTGATTAGACATTGGAATGAGCTGCCCAGGGAGGTGATGGAGTCACCATCCCTGGAGGTGTTTAAGCAAAGGCTGGCGTGGCACTCGGTGCCATGGCCTGGTTGACAAGGTGGTGATCCCTCAGAGGCTGGGCTCGGTGGTCTCGGGGGGCTTTTCCCGACCCCATCGGGGGATTCTGAGCGATCTGCGGCGGGAACAGGAACGCTGCCGTTCCCCTCGCGGCGGGCAGGGGGCGCCGGACCCCGCGGAACGCGCGGGGACACGGGGGGACAGAGGGGACACAGGGGACACGGGGAGGACAGAAGGGACACAGGGGGGACAGAGGGGACAGCGAGCCCGGCAGGGATTGTGCTGTGCTGGGGGACAGGGGGGGACAGGGAGGGACACAGGGGACAGTGAGCCCGACAGGGACTGTGCTGTGTTGGCAAACAGGGGGTGACAGCGAGCCCCGCTACCGGCTGTCCTGTGCTGGGGGACAGGGGGGGACAGGGAGGGACACAGGGGACAGTGAGCCCGACAGGGACTGTGCTGTGTTGGCAAACAGGGGGTGACAGCGAGCCCCGCTACCGGCTGTCCTGTGCTGGGGGACAGGAGGGACAGCGAGTCCGGCAGGGACTGTGCTGTGCTGGGGGACAGGAGGGACAGGGGGGACAGCGAGTCCGGCAGGGACTGCCCTGTCCAGCCCTGTCCTGGGCGGCCCCAGGCACAGCTGACCTCCAGCTGACAGAGGTCAGGAAGTATTTGGAAAACGGTCCCGGGCACAGGGTGTGACTCTTGGGGTGTGTCCTGCGCAGGGCCCTCAGTCAGGCTTTGATCCTTGTGTGTCCCCTCCAGCTCGGGACATTCTGTGAGACGCTCGTTCTCCACGGGGTGCTGGGGCTGCTCAGNCCCTGTCCAGCCCTGTCCTGGGCGGCCCCAGGCACAGCTGACCTCCAGGTGACAGAGGTCAGGAAGTATTTGGAAAACGCTCCCGGGCGCAGGTGCGACTCTTGGGTGTGTCCTGTGCAGGGCCAGCAGTCAGGCTTTGATCCCTGTGTGTCCCCTCCAGCTCGGGATATTCTGTGAGACGCTCGTTCGCCACGGGGTGCTGGGGCTGCTCAGAGCCATGAGGTGGCTCTGTCGGGGTCAGCCCAGTCCGGATGTGGTTTCTCCACTGGACCCCTCTGGGACAGCACCTTTGTGCCAGGGACAGCACCTTTGTGCCAGGGACAGCACCTTTGTGCCAGGGACAGCTGCCCGGGCTCGGCGCTGCCCCGGGCTGGGCACTGCACAGGGATTTTCCTCTCCGGAGCAGTTGACTCCAGGCTCACATTGATTTCCATTTGAGTCAGGCCTAAAAGGCCCAGAGGGAGCTTGCACAGCATCTGTATTGCTGCAGCTTCCAGAGAGAGCCTTGCCAAGGCTCCCGGGGTGTGAATAGCTGAGGGAATCCCTCTGCAAGCTCCCTCTCAAAGATGCCTCTCTCTAGGTCTCCTGACACGGGGGGTTCTGCTGATCCNCCTGACACGGGGGGTGCTGCTGATCACCAGTGCCAGAGCCAAGAGGTCCTGCCCTGCACAGCCCAGCACCTTCCCAGGGGTGGTTTCACTGCCCTTGGCAATGCAGGAAAATGTGCAGCTGTTCTCATCACAGAGCCATGGAATGGCCTGGTTTGGCAGGGACCTTAAAGGTCATCTCATTCCAACCCCCTGCCACGGACAGGGACACCTTCCACTGGACCAGGTTGCTCCTCGTGCAGCTTTGAACACTTGCAGGGATGGAGCAGCCACAGCTTCCCTGGGTAACCTGTTCTGGTGCCTCACCACCCTCACAATAAAGAATTTTTTCCTAATATCCAATCTAAACCTGCTCTCTTGTCAGTTTGAATCCATTCCCCCTTGTCCTGTCACTCCATCCCTGGTCCATTGTCTCTGTCCATGTTTCTTGTTGGCTCCTTCAGGTACTGGAAGGACACAATGAGGTCACCCTGAAGCTTCTCCAAGCTGAACAATCCCAATTCTCCCAGCCTTTCCTC
>VWYE01002428.1:118494-134749 GCA_013398995.1 Alaudala cheleensis
CTGTGCTGGGGGACGGGGGGGACAGAGGGGACAGCGAGCCCGGCAGGGATTGTGCTGTGCTGGGGGACAGGGGGGGACAGGGAGGGACACAGGGGACAGTGAGCCCGACAGGGACTGTGCTGTGTTGGCAAACAGGGGGTGACAGCGAGCCCCACTACCGGCTGTCCTGTGCTGGGGGACAGGAGGGACAGCGAGTCCGGCAGGGACTGTGCTGTGCTGGGGGACAGGAGGGACAGGGGGGACAGCGAGTCCGGCAGGGACTGCCCTGTCCAGCCCTGTCCTGGGCGGCCCCAGGCACAGCTGACCTCCAGGTGACAGAGGTCAGGAAGTATTTGGAAAACGCTCCCGGGCGCAGGTGCGACTCTTGGGTGTGTCCTGTGCAGGGCCAGCAGTCAGGCTTTGATCCCTGTGTGTCCCCTCCAGCTCGGGATATTCTGTGAGACGCTCGTTCGCCACGGGGTGCTGGGGCTGCTCAGAGCCATGAGGTGGCTCTGTCGGGGTCAGCCCAGTCCGGATGTGGTTTCTCCACTGGACCCCTCTGGGACAGCACCTTTGTGCCAGGGACAGCACCTTTGTGCCAGGGACAGCACCTTTGTGCCAGGGACAGCCGCCCGGGCTCGGCGCTGCCCCGGGCTGGGCACTGCACAGGGATTTTCCTCTCCGGAGCAGTTGACTCCAGGCTCACATTGATTTCCATTTGAGTCAGGCACTGCCTAAAAGGCCCAGAGGGAGCTTGCACAGCATCTGTATTGCTGCAGCTTCCAGAGAGAGCCTTGCCAAGGCTCCCGGGGTGTGAATAGCTGAGGGAATCCCTCTGCAAGCTCCCTCTCAAAGATGCCTCTCTCTAGGTCTCCTGACACGGGGGGTTCTGCTGATCCCCAGTGCCAGAGCCAAGAGGTCCTGCCCTGCACAGCCCAGCACCTTCCCAGGGGTGGTTTCACTGCCCTTGGCAATGCAGGAAAATGTGCAGCTGTTCTCATCACAGAGCCATGGAATGGCCTGGTTTGGCAGGGACCTTAAAGGTCATCTCATTCCAACCCCCTGCCACGGACAGGGACACCTTCCACTGGACCAGGTTGCTCCTCGTGCAGCTTTGAACACTTGCAGGGATGGAGCAGCCACAGCTTCCCTGGGTAACCTGTTCTGGTGCCTCACCACCCTCACAATAAAGAATTTTTTCCTAATATCCAATCTAAACCTGCTCTCTTGTCAGTTTGAATCCATTCCCCCTTGTCCTGTCACTCCATCCCTGGTCCATTGTCTCTGTCCATGTTTCTTGTTGGCTCCTTCAGGTACTGGAAGGACACAGTGAGGTCACCCTGAATCTTCTCCAGGCTGAACAATCCCAGTTCTCCCAGCCTTTCCTCCCAGCAGAGCTGCTCCATCCCTCTGACTTTCCTGGTGCCTCCTCTGCACTGGTTCCAGCAGCTGCAGGTCCCTGCTGGGATCACAGAGGTGAGGGCAGCTCTGCAGGTCAGGGCTCACCAAAAGCTGTGACAGCAGCAAGGGCTGGGGCAGGCTGGCAGCTCCCAGTGCCTCCCCAGGTGTGCAACCCCACTGGAAAACACCTCTCAGGGATTTAGGGTGTCCCATCCTCCCAGCCAGGGCTGGGGCTGTTCCTGGTTCTGCATCAATTGGTGCTCAGCACTGCCAGGCCCCCAAGGCTCTGAGCTTTGCCTTTGCAGTTTCTTCACTTTGCAAACTGGTTTCTATTACCAGCCCAGGTTCAAAAAAGTATCTTTAGCAGCAAGTGCCAAACCCTCTTTTTCTTTTTTTCCCCCACTATATTTTTTTGTCAAGAGGAATGTCTTAGCACAAGAGTTGAACCTGGTTCAAATGGGTGGTTTCTCATCCATTTCCACTTGACAAAGCTTTTTTTTGTTCTGGTTTATTTTTTTTTAACCTTCTGATGTGAAGACTTTCCAGGCCTTTCCACCTCCCTCAAAGTGGTGAAAACCCCTCATTGCTTTTCAGGCTGGTGAAATGGGAGTGAAGAAAGGGACTAAGGCAGTAACTACTTGCTCAAATATTCTGACTTCTTTGTCACCCAGGTGAAAATAGAAGGATAAAAAGGAGATAAGAGCTGAAAGAGATTGTTCTGTTTCCTCTGAAAAATTTGTCCTTTTTTATTGCTTGTCTGGCTTGCAGAGAACTTTAAGTGGATACATAAGACCCTAAAGAAAAAAATGCAGTTTTTTCAAAAGTTTCATTTTACATTTTTAAAGTGAAAAGAGTTGGTTTTTTTTTTTTCTTTTCTTTAGAGGAAAGGTAAAAAGTCCAGTGGAACAGGAGACAAAATACCGGCACACAAAGGTGTCTGGGGCAAAGTGCTCTGAAGATGGGGCACAAAGAATCAAACCAAACTACCCGAGGATGGTGGGGATGGGAAGGAATCCGCCTGCAGGAGCCTCAGGTGGGAAGGACTGAATTCCCTGAGGAAGCCAAGAGCTGGAAGGGGCCCGGGGAGCCTTGGCTGTGGCACAAAGCCATGGCCAGAGCAGAGGCCACCCAAACGCTCCCAGGTGACCACAGGTGTGGCTGTTCCTCACCCCCCATCAATAACGTCACGTGGAATGCAGAATGTTAAATCCACATGACGAATCCTCTCCTGGCCAACAGCAGTTGGCCATCCCCAGCTGTTCCAGATGTGTTTGCTGTGGGCTGGAGGCCAAGGACAGCTGGCTGCTGCTCTGCTGGGCTCAAGCCACAGCTGCGAAATCCAAGGCAGAGGCATCAGATGGCTGAAAATCCCTGCCCAGAGCGTGTGGTGAGAGCTCATTGGTGTGGCAGTGGTGGGAGGGGTTAGCAGAGCTTGCTGGGGGTGCTTTTCATGGTTTTTAGGATGCCTGGAGTCTGCTTTCACAGAACGATGAGGATGTCAGCCCTGCTTTCATACCTGTGCCTTCCCACCTTTTTATTTGCCCACTGTTCCTCTCCCCTGACCTCTACACTCTGGATATCTTTTCTTTTATAGCCAAGGGTTTCAGAGTAAATGAAGTACTGGCTCTCAGATCAGCCTTTTCAAGAAGTTGTGCTTCCTTGTCAGCAGCTGAGCTTTTTTGCAAACCTGGTATTCTCCACCTTGATTTTATTAGTCTTTTTGGCCTAAAAGTTTTCTTCTGGGTGTGCTTGGGTTCTTGTTTGGTTTTTTGCCTTTTGTTTTTCTGTGGTATTTTTGTTGTTTGTACTTTTGTTGTTTTGGTGGTTTGTTTTTTTTTTCCCTCCCCTAATTTTTAACCTTCTGCTCTTTGCCAAGCTTTTCTCTGCTCTGCATCCTGATGTTACAGAAACGTTTCAGCAGTGGAGCCTGAAGTTCAGGGAGATGAGAATTGAATCTGCCTCTCACCCTGCCCCACCCCTGGCTGTGCACATGCATCAATACAGCCCAATTCTGTGACCCCCACTGCTCCTCTCTCCAGCACCTCTGCCCATCTGAGCACTTGCATTCAATGTGGCTTTTAGAGTTTTTTTCCTCTTGCCCATTGTGCAATCTGCTCCTCTGCTCGGTAGTACTCATCACCATTGTATTAGAGTGCTTCACACATGGTAATGAATTTAATTTCACACCACCACTACTGGCAGGCAGGTTATTTTTAGCCTCTTTTTAAATTTGTGAGAATTGACGTGCAGAGCTTCAAGCAGGAGAGCACTGGATGCCTTTGGCTGTCAGGCTGGAGATCTCTGGGGTCGTGATTTTGGGATGCTGAACCCCACAGGGTTCTCACACCTGTGAGTCAGGCCCAGGATGTCTCTTATGCCCCTGGGGACCAAAGCAAGTGGCTCCCTGTGGAAACTTGGGCTCAAATCCTTCTGTGGGAGCCAGAGGCAGCACCTGCTCCCTCAGTGTGCCCTCACAAGAGGAGCATCCTCTGTCTCCCCGCAGCTCCATGGCTGTCTGCTGTTTGTCCCTCATTATCAGCTACAAATAGCAGCTCCCTGTAAACAGGAACTGCTGCTCCTGCATTGTGCTAATTCCGTCTGGGACAGACACATCTGGCTGGCTGGAAGAGCTGGAGGTGCTGTGGGGAGGTAACAGGATTCTGTAATTAAACACTGCCGTGATTTGCTGTTCCTCAGTCTGTGTGTGAGGGCACGGGGGCTGCTCTGACCCCTGGCACTCCTGATTGCAGAGCTTGACCCTCCAGCCCCCTGGATATTGCTCCTGGAGAGGCTTCACAGGCTGCTGGCAGCAGACACTTGTGGCCATCGCGGTGTTTGTGGGCTCTGCTCCCCTCCCCACGTGCTCTGGCTGCTCTCAGTGACCCCAAATCCTGTGTTTTCAGCCCTGCATTTGGCCAGTGTGAACTTGGCTGAGCTGTTCCTACCTCCCCCAGCAATCCCAAAATCCCTGCGCTCACAGGTAGAGCTGTCAGCCCCTGAACTCCTTCTTGTCCTTCTCAGTTATTCCAGGTCTTCCCACNCATTCCAAACAGCTCTGTCATGGCACCACCCCCATGGGGTGCTCCCATCCACAGCCTCGAACAGCTTTCCCTTTTCCCTTTTCCCTTTTCCCTTTTCCCTTTTCCCTTCTCCCTTTTCCCTTTTCCCTTTTCCCTTTTCCCTTCTCTTCCCTTCCCTTTCCCCTTCCCTTTCCAAGGAGACCCTGCTCCCATCACAGCTGGAGAAGCTGAGCTCCGTTTGCAGCTGCCACCAAACAGGAGCAGCCTCCTGGCACAAAGGTTCTGGGGGATAACTCCTTAGGGAAGAGTGAGCTCTGCACTCAGGACCTGCCACAGCTGGACACGGAGTGTGTCCCCCCCAAACCAGCTTTATTCCCTCTGAGGGAGTTCAGTGTGTGCTTTTTGAAGGGCTCCCGGGTTGCTTTGGGGCTGATGGAGCCCAGCTCCCTGCAGCAGCACGGGAAACACACATTCCTTTGTCGCTGCTCCTGTTAATAGTGGTGTTGGCCAACACTCCATCAGGGATAATGATATGGACTTCAGGCAATGCCATGTGAGCCTTTTCCTCGGGGATCGATGCTCGGGTTGGCTCGGCAACACAGCCACAGAGCAGGGCTGGGAGAGGGACGGGGGAGCGCTGCTGAGTGGAAAGGAAGGTGGCAATTCCTGCTGGAGCGTGTGACTAATTGCTGTGCTTTGAATCCAGGGGATGTGAGAAATGTCTGTACAGAGGCTGATTAATTAGTGGTGATGTCATTCTGCTGGCAATCCCAGGGCAGGCCGGCTGAAACATCACCTTTGGATGTAGATATAATCCTCAGCAGAGTGTTCTGCATCGGAGTGCATAATGTGGAGCTGCTTTAAGACAGGCAAAGGGGAGCTGAGAAAATGCTGCCACTGGCAGGGCAGGGAGAGGGGGTTTGCCCTTTTGTTTTGCAGTTGGATTGAGGAGCCAGTCTGTGCCTGTTTGAGGGGGATCACTTGGACTTTCTGGGTCCTGCAGAAGTTGTAGCTCCATCAGGTCACCCTGCTGCTCAGCAAAAGCTTTCCTGTGGCATGACCCTCCCTGCCTTCTTTGGCACCTGGGGACTGCCTCACCAAACCCCTGCACCCTCAAAAAGATAGGAGGGGGTGAAATGTTGCAGTGCTGTTGTGTTGGGCTGAAGGCAGGGCTGCCTTGCTGAACTTCATTGCTCTGCCCTGCAGGAAAAAGCTTGAGTTTGGATGAATCTTCGCAGGTTGACAAAATGGCCCTTTGGTAAAAGCTTTCTCATCTGGGGACAAAGCTTCCACCGTTCCTTCCTAATGGTGTTGAAGGGAAAAACATGGGAGGGCTTCTCTTCCTCCAGTGCTCTGCCAAAGCCTTTTCTGCCTGGGGGCTGCTTTGGCTTTGTGGGAAAAGGCTGAAAAAAGCAAAGGACTTCTGGGGCTGTTGGGGTGAAGTAGAGACAAACCTCCTCCTGCCCCCACAGCTTCTCTTCAGTGTCTTTTCTTCTCATAGGTTCTGCTTTCTTCCCACTTGATTTCTTTTTTTCTTTCCCCTCCTCTTTATATAATTTTTTTCAATTTTGTTGTTGGCAGCTCCTCTGTTTCAGATCCTCTTCATACTTAATTAATGTGCTGCTTATTCCCTCTTCCAGATCAGTAATTATTATATTTAATAAGACCAGATCTAGTCCTGATCTGTGCATTACCTCCTGCTATCTCAACCCTTTCCAGCTTGCCAGGATGTTACAGCTCACAGCAATGCAGCAGCCCATGCAGAAAGGTCAGAGGGGCTTCCTTGGCAAATAAAGAGCAAAAAAAAAAATACATCAGACCTAGGGAAACCCAGCTTGTGTTGGTAAACAGGAGGTGGAAGGAGAAGCTGCTGGAGTGGTTCTTTTCCTACCACAGCTCCTGACACGTTGGATGGATCCAGATTTGCAGATCCAGAGCAGGGTCCCTTCTGCTGCTCCTGGCAGAACACGTGAGCCTGCTCTCTGTGGAACGGGACTGTGGGCTCCTGGAATTCAGCAGAGCTCTTTTCTTTTCTCTCTGCCTTCCTAATTATCATCTCTGCATCTGCTAATTGTCAGGTTTTCATCAAAATCTTGGTGGTTTGCACGCAGAGAAATTTCCACTTATGGAAGAGGGGGGGGGAAAAATCCCCTGTCCTACTGACAAGCTCTGTCTGGGGCCCTTTGAGGACCTTTGAGATGTTCCACATCACCAAACGCCACCTCCATCACCTCCTCCAGACCAGGAGAAGCTTTCTGAGGGGTGCAGAGCTGATACCTAAAGCTTCCCACTAATCTTTGGTGCAGGAGAAGTAACAGAGTAGCCTGATTAACCGGAATTGAAGGAATTAAGCCCGTGTTTGTGGCTTCAGTGATCAATGAGGTCCCTTTTAACACACTTGTTACTCTGGGCTTCCTTTGATTGGCATTTCAGGTGCTGCACACCATAAATTACCTTGATGGATTCCCTTGTGCATCTGAATTTAAAGGAGAAGAGGCAGAAGGTTATTTTAGTTAATATTCCAGTGTGTGACTTGCCAGGTGCTGTGCAGCTTCTGCCTTGACTCATAACCTCTGCTCTTCACTTCTCCAGTGCTGCCCCACAGAAACAGCACTGCAGCAGCCCCTGAACCTGCCTCTGGGCTTTCTGCAGCTCCCACATTCCCTGGCCCAAGAGTCCTTTCTGCCTGGACCATTCCTTAAACAGATTGTGCCTTGAGGAAGAAGCAAGTGCTGTGAGACTGGGGGTAGATTAATTACTGACACAAACTCTTGGCAGGACCTCGCAGCTACTCTCAGGTGACCAGCAGGGATGGAGAATGAGCTGAAGGAGTGTTCCTGGGTGCATGTGGGTCCTCAGGAGAAATTTTGGTGCCCCCCACTGCAGCCCATTAGCTCAGTGAAGTGAGAGGCTGCCTTCCTCGGATTAGAAAGCACTTGAGGATGTCATTTACTCAGGCAGATTTCCCAGCTGACTGAGCATTCTTATTCCACTAATTACAAATCAAGAGGGTGATGTGTGCATTGGCTCCCAGACAGGAGGAGCCCTCCTCCCTCGTGGTGGGGCTGGCTGGACTGGGGGAAGCAGAAGGGATCCTCACCATGGTTATCCTCTCCCCTGTTATCAGCTGGAACAAAGTAAAGCTCACTCTGGTAAATCCTGCAATGTTTGGGCTCAGATGGTAAATCCTGCAGAGTTTGGGGCTCAGATGGTAAATCCTGCAAAGTTTGGGGCTCAGATGGTAAATCCTGCAATGTTTGGGGCTCAGATGCTGCAGCCTGCTGCTCTCTGCATTGCTGGGCCCAAGCCCAGCCCTGCAGGTGGATTCTGTCAGCCCTGTCAGCTCACTCAGAGCCAGGACCCCCACTCTCTCTGCCTGCTGCTGTGGAGTCACCAGAACAGCCCAGCACCTCACGTGAAGGAAACAACTCACCTGAATCTTTGGAAGCTTTTGACCGATGTTGTCTTATTCAAACTCTTTTCAGCTGTGGGAGGGAGAAGACATAGGAAAAGTCACTGGTTTAAATTTCCCAGTAGTGCTGGTGGGCTTTGGGATGTGGAGAGAAACCACACAGCCCAACCAGCTTCAGGGCTTCCTGCTGGCTAGGGCTGTTCTGGATCACACAGCCTGCTATGATATTGCTGGTTTGGGAGAAGTTACAGCATCTCCCTCCTCATTTGGAGTGTCCCTGGGTCTGTGTTTTCCTGCCTGGCTGAGGCAGGCTGCATTTCCAGAGGCTGCACGTCCCATGGCAGGCACTGAGAGCAGAGAACATCTGCCTGTCCCTGTGCCCTGTGGCTCTTCCTCCTGCTGTGCTCTGCCCTGAGCCTTCCTGTCACCAAATGCACAACTCCCCTGGCTGTTTGTGTGTGCCCTGCTTGCACCAAACCCCTCCTCCTGAAGCAGGCAGCCCCTGGGACAGCGCTGGCCATCAGCTGCACGTTTGTGGTCACAGCTCCAGCTGCATCCTCCAAAGCCCTGTGCCAGGGAGGAGCTCCACTGCCCACCCTGGGACCCACAGTGCTGGCCCAGTTCTGGCAGCAAACTGGTGCTGTGAGGGGAGACAGATTGTGGGGAGACAGATAAAAACAGTGCTGAAGGCAATCTTGCCTCCAGTGTATTGCAGCTGTGTTAATTATCAAAGAGTGAGAACTGCCTTGCCCTCACAGCTCTGGGTGTGATAAAAGAGTCAGCTGGTAGAGAGGCAGTTGGATGGTAAATGGAATTTAACATCATGGGGGTTAACTCTCTACCAGCTAACTGGGCAGGAGCTGGGCTATTTATGGGCAAAGTGAGGGGAAGGACCAATGGGTTAGAAAGGATCTCCATGGGTACATCAGAGCATGATGGGATCTCACCATGACCAGGGAGAACAGTCTCCTCTAAGGGTTATCTCTCCCTGAGATGAGCTGATCAAAGCCCATCCAAGGGACATCCCTCCAGCTGATCTGCCTGCACAGCCTCTGTTCCAGGCAGCCATTCCCAGCATCAAGAAGTTCCTCCTTTCATTAACCACTGGGTCAGCCTCAGCTTCCACGAGGGTGGCTCCAGCAGCCAGGGCTTGGAGTGGCCTGGTCCTTGCAGCCACCTTAAAATCATGAAAAGCTCTAATTACCTGGGTCTCTGCTGGCTTTTTTCAGCTAATTAGAGCTGATAAAACCCACTCCCTGTTAGGCATTGCCTCAGCCTTCCCGTGCTCCCTGTAAACCTCACCAAACGTGTCAACATCTGGATCCTTCAGGGAGCACGGCACAGGCACTGTGGTGACATTTAGAGCTCTTGTTAGAGGAGCAGGTTCAGCTGAGGTCTTTGGGAATCTTCTGCTCTGCTGCTGACAGGCTCTTTCCACATCCACACTGCACGGGTGACTCTCCTGCTTGATGGAGAGGATCCTGAGATGGCTGTTTGGAGAGAAATACACCCAGAGTGTGGTTCCTGAGTGCACCAGAGTTCACTTTTCCCTGGGGATTTATCCTCCCAATGGCCTCTGCACCCAAAGCTCAGCAGCATCTTGGTGCCAGAAGGCTGCTGATGTAAACTGAGCTCAGTTCACCAGGCCATGATGATACCAGGGTCTCCTCTGAGCTGCCAAAGAAAGCTGAGGGGAGTACTTGGAACGAAGACCTGCTATCACATTTTGCATGAAACATGAACAGAGGGCATTTTCCAAGCGCTTCAGCTGGCATTGTCAACCCCAGCAATTTTTAGTGTGAACCTCCTCATATCTGGCCCTGCTTCAAGTTCTGGGGTTTGGCTCCATGCCACTTGATTCCTTCTGAATAAAAATGGAGTTCACAGCTTTGTGGGTGCAGAGAAAAACTCAGAATGACCCTGGATCAGAAAAAACCAAGCACAAACAGGGACTCTCAAAGGCAGCCTTCGTAAGCACTTGATTCAGGTGTTAGGTATCTAAATTGTTTAAGAATATTTGGAGTTGACAAGCATGTGCAAGGTTAGAAATAGAAACGCTGAGGCATCGAAAACCTCATGACTCCACAGGGGGATTTTTGAACTGATGCTGCTGTTGTAGCTGCAGAACAGAAAACAGGGAGTCTGTGAACAGGTCTTTCTCTCCAGGTTTATTTTTGCTCTTGCCAAGGGACTGCAGGACAAACACAGTCTCTTTCAGGCCCATTAGCTTTTATGAATTTGTTCCACTGCCAGCAGGTAGCTTTTGAATTTCGAGACAGCTCCCCCTGCTAAAAGAGCTCTGGTACTTCTCCATGTAGTTGGACCTGGCTTCTGGAGATTTGGATGGCATGTTTTGTCATAGAAACGAGACTCCAGCTCTCTGCTTTACCAAAATCTGCCTAGACACAGCCCCTGAGCTCTGCAGTGCCTCGCAGGAAGGGATTTTCAGCTCTGTGAGGTGTTGTCTGGGTGTGCATGTTGACCATCTGTGTGCAATGAAGATTTGCAGCCATCCTAATGATCATGGCTGGGTTTCCTCGAGCTGGGTTTCCTAAGCAATTGGCAAACCCTCAGATACACTGGAACCCTCATTAAGCCAACAAAGATTGTGGTTTTGTGTAGAAACACTGCAAACATCCCTTGGGATTGTGTAGCAGTAGATGCATCCATCAGTTCCTCTCAGGGCATGTGGAAAGGTGAGGGAAAAAAAAAGATCTTTTTCCACTAGAGGATGTTTGGTTGTGGACTGTGAGTGGCCTCAGGTGAGCCACTGGATGGCTGTGCCTTAGCCCATCACCTTCCCAGAGCACAGCCCTGCAGTGCTCCAACAGCTTCTGAAAATTATCATTTTTCTCACTTATTTTGCTAGGCTGCTTCTTCAGCTGCCTGAACTTCAGGTGGCAGGAGCCACCTTTGTCTTAGTCTTGCCAGGATTTCATCCCAGCATTATCAGGTGCTGGGAATTTATGGATGGAGTGACAATCTGCATAACACGTGGGATGCAAAGCAACAGCTCTCTCCATTTTCTGAGGTTTAGAGGGGGAGTTTCAGCAGCAAGAACAGGTTCTGCTGTGTGTTAGAGAGGGTAAGAGGAGCACGTCCTGTACAGGAAAAAGAGTGTGGGGAAAGCCTGTCCTTGTGGGGAGCAGCAGATTGTAGTCACCTGCTTTGAGCTGTGCTGGGCTAAAACAGCTCTTGAGCTGTTTCGGGACACCAGGGAGAGCACAGCATTTTAGGGGGCTTTTATCCCCTCAGGGCAGGCTTTGAGGGCTTTACCATGGACACAGAGAGGCAGCAGCTGCTTTTCCAAAGGGAAGGAGACAGTGCCTCTCTCCCTCATCCCATAGCGGGTTTGTCCCTGCTCTCTGCTCCCTGCCCAAAGGCTGCAGAGCTCCAGCTCCGTGCTGGTTTGCAGGGGTGGCTCCGAACCACCAGCGTTTGGACGCTGCCTCTTTGGATGGATGTTAGACTTTGCTTGAGGAGTGAAGTGCGGTGGCACAGATGGCAAAACGCAGCCCCAGCCGGGAGCAGGGACAGCGGCACCCAGGGCGGGCCCTGACCCCGAGCCCGACCGAGGATGAAGGCTGGTGGCTGATTTATGGCAGAGAGGAGCCGGGGGTCTCTCCGAGTGGAGCCGGAGGCGAGTTGCCATGGCGATGGGCTAATAAAGCAGCGGCAGCAGCCGGCTCTGACGCTGCTCGGGCTGCAGAGAGCGGGCGGTGAGGAGAAGGGGCAGCTGCCACGTGGGGATGGAGAGAGAGAGAAGGTGACACCAGGAGAGCGGGACAAGAGTTCGGTGTGTCAGGCTGTCCCTGGGTGCTTTAGGAGTAGAAGGGAATGGGAGGAAAGAGCCCTCCTCTGCCAGCTCTTTGGGAAGCAGGACATCCTCATGGTGCTCCTGGGCGGTGAGTGACCCGCAGCTTCCAGGGAAAGGCAGAGTTCCTTTGTTCTGGCCACCTGTGCGCAGGCTGGCTGCTTTCCCTGGCAGCAGGACAGGGCTCTGAGGTGGATGTCAGCTTGCAGGGACCCCCTCACTCCGGACTGGCACAAAGAACTCCTCTGTGCCCAGCGCTGGGTCCTGTTTTCTCCGCACGCCAACTGCTCCGTGCCAGTGCTCGAACCCCAGCAGGACATTTGTAACTGCTGCGGCCTCCCTGTGCTGATGATCTTTGCTCCTTGGAGCGGCTCTGTGCCTCCCAGAGCCCCTGTGGGAGGTGTTAGAGGACATGTCCCTCCCAGCACGCTGCCCTCCTGCCTCTCAGCTCTGGGGGAGCTCAGCCGTGCCCTGGCTCAGCCCTTCCCTGCAGCACAACTGCAGCCAGCTCCCTTGGAATCTGCCTTTGGCTGCAGGGTGGGAGGAATGGGCATGTCCCGGGGGTTTGCTGCACATCCCTGAGCTCTGGCTCCGAGCTGCACCTGCAGAATGGAGCCTCCTGCTTTGCTGTTGAAGGGCTCAAATCTGCAGTTCCATTCTGTTCAAGGGCATTGCAGCGTGGACCTGAAAGCAAGCAGACTTTTATTCTGGCTTGTTGAGCAGGTTGATGGGAGGGAAAGGCTTTGCTAATTATTAGTAAGGTGTTTCCCAGGCTGCTGTACTTCCATTTTGAGAGATTACTCTTCAATGATATGGTGACAGCCACATTTTAACCTTGGTCACCATAAGAAGGGTTTTGCCTCAGAGCCGTGAGCTCCTGGGCTGTGCCAGAGTTCAGGGGGTGTTCCAGCAGGTAAAGGCAGAGATGGGGAGGTCAGATAGTTTAAAAAAGAAATTAAAAGCCATATGATGGAGAGATGCATTAAAAGATAATTGCTTACAGGTTTCACAAGATGTTTTTATGTCTCTTAAATTGATGAATGTATCCACAGAGACTGATACTCTTAATGGAGGGTTACCTTAACTTCTGAATAGAGCAGAGATCAAGGCAATTACAACTAAATATTGATAACACTTCCCATACCCCCCAGGGAAAAGGTTGTCTAAAATTGGACTTCTTAAGCTACCTAATGCCTGCTTCCCTGGCCAAAGCCTCTTCCCTCCATCCTGACAGCATCTCCTGTTGTCCAAACCCCTCCTGTGCTACTGCTGGATAGCCCTTATGTCTTTGATTCCATCATCATGCACTGTCCAGATGGTGGGAGCACTCACCTCCCTCGTGGGTCAGTTGGTTTGCAGCACTGGCTGGGATGAAGGAAGATTTCCACAGCCCCCACTGATGTCTCTGCAGGGCTAACAGGTGGGGTGAGCAAATCCTGAGAGAAATGAAGATTTTTGGGATCTCTGGCGCAGCCTCTCTACTCCAGGAGGGCTTTGACTGGGGGATATTTTGATTAATGGATTGGCAGCTGGAAGCAGACCTTGCTGTGGTGCTCAGGTGCCTGCTCTGCCAAGGATTTGCATGAGCTTGTTATGGCGTGGATCAGCACATCTGGAGGGGCAGGAAGGGTTACAAAGGGCATATCCACAGACCTCCTAATTTGGGAGGTGCAGCTTTATTAGCTGCACCTCTTACTCTGCTGTGAGCATCTCACTGTTCATGTGGTGCTTTCTTTTCTGTCTGACTCCAATTAATCTCTTCCCCACCTTTGTAAGAACCCGGCGTGTGCTGTGGCTACAAGGGGAGTGATTTAACTTGATTTCTAGATTCTTGGAAAAGCTCTTCCAGTAAAGGGCCTTATATCCAAGACTCATTCAGGCTGCTGGCAGTGTCAGGGACCTCTGAGCAGGGGAGGCAGTGTTTGGTGAAGCATCCCAGGGCAGGGTGAGAGCTGTTGCTCCTGGGGAGGTGTGTGTGACTGTTGCTCAGGGAAGAACAGGCCTGCAGTGGTTTCCTCTTTAACTAAAACCAAATTGTGCTAAGCCATGACAAGGCCTCAAGAGAAGCAGGGTTTTCATTGCCTCTGACTGTTGTCAGCCATAGTCAAACGTGTAAATCTTGGAATGTTCTTCAATAGGAGCCATTTAAAATCCTGAGTCACTTCTGTCTCCGGATGTGCCTGTCTGGCTGATTCTGTTTCATGCCTCTCCTCAGATCCAAGGCAGCTCATGCCAGCAGCTGAATCAGTTTGGGAAAGAGGAAGGACAAGTGTAAGGATGCTTTCTTGCTCTCAGCCTCAAGGCCATCAATGCCCTTGAGCAGGCCAGGTCCCCTGTCTGGGTGTGGTCATCCAGGTGTGCTCTCCAGTTGGAGCACACGCTCCCAGTGGGAAGATGGTGGGCCAGATCCTTGGGCCTTTTAGCTGAGGGAATGGCTGTGCCTTGGGACTCCCTCTGGGCTCTTCCCTGTTCCCTTGCCAACACTCTTTTGTTCACAAGCATATAAATGAGGAGCAGAAGACGTGGCTCTGAGGAAACGTGGATGTAAGCAGGAATTCTGTGTGAAGAACTGTGGCCAAATTGTGTGGCTTGCAGGGCTCTTCCTTAGCTGGCCATGCCCTGGGTAAGACAATGGATTAGCTGCTGATATCCTGAAATCTCTTCCAATAGGAGTTTTCCTATGATCCTGTGATTTTGTCCTAGTTTTGGAGACCAGCAAAAAGCTCCTCTGCCAGCGTGCACACACAGCTGTCTTCTTGAGTGATGCTTTATATTGTGGCAGGAGGGATTCAACGCAGAAACAGACTTTTTTTTTAAATGGCAACAGCCCTACACCATGCACTGGGTGCTGTCATTTGTGTGTGAACAGTCTAAGGACAATTAAAATGTTGGCTGTCCACACGAAGTCTCTTCAGTTACAAAAAGCTCCTCTGCCAGCGTGCACACACAGCTGTCTTCTTGAGTGATGCTTTATATTATGGCAGGAGGGATTCAATGCAGAAACAGACTTTTTTTTTAAATGGCAACAGCCCTACACCATGCACTGGGTGCTGTCATTCGTGTGTGAACAGTCTAAGGACAATTAAAATGTTGGCTGTCCACACGAAGTCTCTTCAGTTAGGTCCCTGCTGCTCAGGCAAAATATTTCTCAGAGGACAGAAAATTAAAACTTTAAGGTCTTGCTGCTACTGCAAAATCGTCCTGTGAGTATTAATCTCCATTGTCTGGAGCTGGATGTGATGTTGAGGGCTGGAGAAACTCATCTTGATTAGGGTTTGTGGTGCTTCAGAGTTCCTGTAAGCGAGCCAAGTGTTGCAGTAACACTGAAGATGCTTCCTGCTCTGGTGTAAAACATGGCAGATTTGATGCTGGGGTTTTTGTTCAAGATGTTGGTCTTCAGATCTTGTGAGCTCCTCCAGATTTGTGGACCCTGCCCAGCAGAGAAAAGCAGAACTCTCCTGGCATTTAACCTGCTGCTTAACCTGGGTACATGGGTTAGTAAAGACCATCCTCATATCACAGGGAGATGAAATTTGGCTTTGAAAGAGAGATGAGGTTCTCTTCCCACTGTCCAGGAGTGTCATGATGAATACTCCTGTCTCACCAACGTCAGGATGGCTGTGGTCTGCAGGGATGAGGTAGAACTGTGATTGCCCCATACCTTCCCCTGGAATCAAGAACTGGGTCATTTTCTAATACCTCAATGCAGAGAACTGACAGTTAAATTGGATTTAATCACCCATGCCTTGAGGGCCCTGGTCCTGAAGTATGTTTCCGTGTTATTTTAAGTATTCAGAGCCGAGAGTATTTTCTGGAGGAGCTCTGGGGTGGTGAGCAGTGCCTGCAGTGGTGCTCCGTGTGCTCACCCCACACCCCCGGTGCTGGAGGGCTGGTCCTGTACCTCGGAGTCAGCTGCGGCGGAGCCTTGCGGTGCGTGTTGAGCAGGGAGAGCTCTGCAGGGACAATATATTTTGAGTGTGCCTTACTGTCACAGCTTCGCTGCGAAACCTCCCCGAGCCCAGCCGGCTCTGGCCAGCCCTTCTCTGGGATCCCTGCGTTTCCACAGCGCTTCTGCCCTTCTCTGCCTCCTCCTCGCTGCATTTTAACCTCTCTTCCCCCTCTCCCCTTCCCCGCGTTTGTTCCCCTCTGCCCATCGCTTTACTGCGATAGAAACCTCGGCAATCCCAAGTTGGGGGCCAAACTTCCCTGCCCCGGGGCTCGGCCAGGCCTGGCAGCGGAGGCAGCCCGGGGTGCTGCCCACCTCCGGCAGGAGCACCAGCGCCTCCAGGAGCTCCCCCCTTCAACAGGTAGGGAGCGGCCAGCCCTGCTCTGCTCATCCTGCTGCGCCGAGAGGATGGCGGTGCTCTGAGGCCGGGGCTGGGGCGGAGGACCCCGGAGCATCCATCGCTCGTAGGGGAGGTGGCCCCAAACCGGGGCAGCGACAGCGACCCATCCCCGGCTGCCTACGCTGCGGGGCGGGCGGCTCGGCACAAAGCGGGTGGGTAAACCCTCCTCCGGGGCGCGGGGAGGAGGAGGAGGAGGAGGAAGGCGGGGGGATGCTGCTCCCCTCCCTCGCTCGCTGTCTGATCGCTCGCCGCGGCCGGAGCAGCGCGCAGGCGGCACGGGCAG
>VWYE01002472.1:0-50895 GCA_013398995.1 Alaudala cheleensis
TGAACACATTTTGCATCATATTTTCAATACTAAATCTGAACTCTTGTATTCTGGAAGCACTAGGAGTCTCAGACTCTGCTGGAATTATTGCCAACTAATGAGAGCAGAGATCAGAGGTTAAACAACACACCAGCATGGCTGAGAACAACTGAAACTTCTTTACCTTTCAAAGAAGCCTCAACTTGTCCTAAGTGAGAAAACCAGTCAGAAAAAAAGTCATCATGTATCTTCTTCTACTGTTCAGATTCCCTCACTCACCTATTCCCTTTATCCCTACCAAGAAGGTCACTCCATGAGTCTGTAAGCCAGCAAAACAAAATGTCATGGAGAAGTGTCAGCTTATTAATCAAGTACATATGGCTCTCCCTGGAAAAGAAACTTTCACCTACAACCAAACTGATGTCTGTGGTTCCCTGCTCCAGGAAAGTTCAATTTTTGCAAAAAAAAAAAAAGAAAGCCAGGATTCAAAACAAATATTCAAAATACCAAGTCTTTAAAGTCCTTCTTTCACTGATAAATAATTTCTTTGACCTTTTCAAAAGCTGATCCTTGACCTGGAGGGTTCTGATGTGTGTTCTCCTCTTGACACCTCCCTGCTCCCTGCCTGTCACAAAGCTGTCTCACTGTGGCCAACATCCTGCACAGAACAGGGATGCAGCCCCTGAAACAGCACAGAGCTCTGCTGGCACCCAGCTCTTGTCACCACCTCCCTTCCACTCCTAGATTAGCCTGCAGCCTTTGCTACAGAAATTGAAGAAACAATTAACAATAATTATAATAATTATCATTATAAATTAACAATAATAATAATTGTTATAACAATAATAGCAGAAATGGGCAGTCCAACCCCAGCACAGCTGCTGCCACTGGCGTCCAGCAAACCCAAGCATGGAGGCAGGTTCTGTTCTCCCATCCTTGAACAGCCCACAGGCATCCACATAACCTCTCTTCCTCTCTTTAATTAGGAGGGATGATTGGGAGAGATGGAGAAGGTGCTGCAGGGTTGGTTTCCAGCTGCCTGCAGGTGACAGTGCCCCCATTCTCCACAGGTGCCACCACTGACACCCCCAGCACGCCAGAACACCTCCAGGAGCACAGCTCTTGGAGAGGAGCAGATGGCCTGAACTGCATCCAAGGAGGCTGAAGTGAATGAATCCAAGCACAGCCAAAATGCAGGATGAGGGGAAGGATCTCTTTTAACAGCTCGTGGGAACATCATCTCCCCCCCCTTTGTGGAAAAGCATGCTGCTCACACTTGTCAGGGCTGTGCCTTGGGTCTGACACCTTGCAAAGTCTGGCTGCTTAGGTGGCATCAGTAATCCATGAATTTGTCACCTCTGGGCTGGATTATAATAACTCAATGTGTTTTGAAACTCAGTGTGGAAACTGTACACCAGCTCCAGCTGGTTGGGAATGGGGAACAACTGCTGATTTCGTGGCTTTTGTTGCCAAGGGTATATCTGGTTTGTGCTCAAGTCTTCCCCATGGCTCCCAGCCAGTATCTGATGCCAGCTTCAGGCCCCAGTTCTATTTTTCAAAGCAATTAGTGTCTCAAGTTTCCAACCACATCAAAGTCTGAATTCTCATCCATGAAGCCCCATGGCATCTGTGAGCCTTTGAGAGGCCTTAAAGCTCAGAACAAAGCATCAAGGGGAGCTGTGAAGAGAGTAATGTGGGTTTTATCAATAACTGTGGAATATTTTTCTAGTGGATATCAGGCAAGTACAGATCCTGGTACACTTCAGGCATAGTTCTTTAAGGTGGATTTACTTCCTCACCTAAATTCACAACTCAGATAATTGTTTCATGCCAAAACTCTTCCCAAATCCCTCACTATATCAAATGTCTTGAGTTTCTACTCCCTACAAAGTCCATTAGTCCCCAGTGCCACTGACCTTACCCACAACACAGGGATGCTCCAGCAGGGTAGTACCCACAGAGAAGGTACAGAAAACAAGAGCAGGAAGAATGTGCTGAATGCTTCAGTCTATCCTTGACACTGATTTTTTGGATAACAGACCATACCAGAGAAGAAGTTAGAAATCATTTCCATTTAGCATACACCTACCTTCTCACATCTGACAGTTTTGCAGCTTCATCAGATGAATTCTTTTGTTCCATTCCTATTAGGAATTACAAGCAGATTTGGGAGGTTTGTTATTTACTCCTCCAGGTTAAGTACCTTGACAAGAATCTGGGGTGATGTTATCCTACCCAGCACACCAGCCTGCAGCCAGACTGATTTCACCTAGTGGAATAACCAGGTTTATTCCATGTGAAAGCTTGGTTTTCCAGCTCTCCATAATTATAAGAATTACAAAGGGCCATTCTTTTGCAGATGGACTGGATTTTATACACATTATGTGTGTTAAGCAGATTTTAAAATGCAGTTTCTTCAGGAACTGTATTTCTACATGGCTGTTTTCACTTTTCACTCAATAATTCTCCTACTGTTTCTGTCCCCCCTTCCCAGTGCATCCCTCTCCTCTTGAACTTTCTCAGCATCAAGCCCTGCTAGTGGTAGATGTGATTATCTTGCTGTTCCCACCAACGTCCACGACATCTTTTGTTAAAAAACAAACCCAGAGTAGCACAGGCAACCCCTCACATTCATCATATCCTGCCCTTGCTCAGACAAGATTAAAGACCCTTCAGTAATTAAAGATGGAAGGGTGTCATTGAGAGGTGCAGGGCAGCAGGGGAAGGTGAGTTATCCAAGCAGCACATCCGTGAGTCTCTTGTCTCTTCTGACCCCTTGTTCCGAGGGCTACTGTTTGTAAATCAAGATTAATGAGAAGAACAGCACTTAAGTGCACCTGACCATAAATCTGGGAGAGTTAGTACACTCTCTGACAAGATTAATGTGTTTTATATCTGACACTGTCTGTGGAATGTTCTGTGTTCAATTTATTACCGCCTCAGACCTGAAAGTGGAGCATGGATTTCCTTGCAGAGCAAATTTCACTTCTTGCAGAGTGTTTCATTTGCAAACTCTATATCCATTTTTGTTCCTCTTGAGGTTATTTTCATTATGAAATAAACTTTTAATATAATTCCAGTATAATTATATATAAACCAACATATTGGCAAAAAGCCACAGAGAAGTGTTGTTGGTTAGATCATCAAAACAATTTGGGAGTTTTTTGAGGAAACACCAGGAAATGCAATTTCACCTAATTCAAAACATTGCAAAGGAAGAATGGTTCAAAAATTTGTTAGCTGGGGAGAAAAAAATCTGTAACCTAAACTATTTTTAATATACTTTTTTTACTTGAAACACACTGGATTTCACGTAGACCTGCTTTCTTCCTTTGAAATTTATAATGATCAGCAAATACTTCATTTACATTTTAAAAAGTCTGAACTCAAACTGCAGTAATTGCAATTTACTGAAACAGGTTTTTTCCAACTAAGCTAGTTCCTTCCTTTAAATTCCCTCAGCTGATGACTAAGAATGGCTGAGACTTTGGGTTTCTGTCTTAATTTGAGACAACAGCAAATTTTTCAAACCTTGTATTTCTCAGCAGTTAGGAAACAATCCCCATGGTGCCTTAACAGCCACAAGAACTCTAAGACAAATTGTAGCAGTTATTCAGATGTCCAGAAGTTCTTGAGCATGGTCAGTGACCATGGTGATGATTTGTTCCTCAGGTTCTCCTTGGTGGGCTGAGCACACCTGGGACCAGCATCAGCCATTGCAGAGAGGATTGTTCTGTGCAAGGCTCCACCTGCTGCAATGACAGCCTGACAGAACACACAACCAGCAAAGGTAATGCCACCCAACCCAGCCCTTGCAGCTGAGATGTAATGGAGCAAGGAGAAATGGGATTCAGCTCAGCTGAAGGATCTCCTGACTGGAGCTTCCTGCAGGAGCTGCCCCTGTGGTCCCAGTGAGAGAGCCCCAGGCAGGGGGGGCTGGTGGCACATCTCTTCCTTGTCCCATTCCCTCCTCCCAGGGCTGTGCTCATACAATCATCTGTGCCAGAAAAATACCTCTTGTCCCCTTCTGAATCAAAACCAGGCCTAGAGGATAACCAGAGGGCCCACTTTTATTCCTCTGGAGAGCATCCTATGGACACAGAACATCCATTTTTAAGATGCTGCTCCAATTCCCACCACAGCTCCCATGGCTGACCTATGCCATGGGGAGAACACACCTGACAGAAAGCATTTTCCCTCCCAAAGCTCATCCCTGTTCACAGCTCCTCTCTTTACCCTATTTGATTCTCCTTTGCACAAACAGCCCTGCTCTCACCAGGTCCTGCCCTCTGACACCTCATTCCTGAAGGCAGCACCCCACCAAAAGTTTACTTCTCATTATATTTCTTGATCTTCACTGCCACTGTCACCTCCTCCCACCACACCGTATGTTCTTCCTCTCTTCCCTGCTGAGCAGTCTCTGGTCTCTGAGATGTGACAGCTGAAGTGACCTCTCCCTCCTGGTCCCCAGCTCTGTCTCAGCAGAAGTCAGGGACTGCAGTTGGCACACTCTGCTCTCCTCAGGAACACACCTGCAAACAAGGGTAAAGGCACGTCCTCATTCCACCCTTAGTCAGTTCTCTCTCCTGATGCTGAGGGTTTTTGGGGACACAGAGCTCTGCTGCTATTTGGCTATAGAGTGTTTAAGCAGGTCGTTTCACCTGGCTGAGGTCACTGGGTGCTTCACAACACAGAACCTGCCCCCCATATCACTACAGAGAATCCATTTCTAAAGACTTTCAGTCACATTTTTCTCACCAGCACCACGGAAGAGCTCCTGCCATAGTGTGAACTCTCAAAGATTCTCAACACACAAGGTCAGAATCCCACCCATAAACAAACCAGCTACTCCTGTTCGTGCTCCAGCTCCACAGCCGGGACTAATTTAAAGCAAAGTCAAGTTCTCTAATCTTCCACAGTATAAAACACTCAGCAATCAGAGGCTTATTAGCAGATAATGATTTACTTTCTACCCACCAGTTATTTGCAAAGATCACCCGCTCTCCCTGTCTGAAGTATCATCAGGGTTTCTCCAAAAGTCTACTCCATTTATCATTAGGGGGATTTACACTGTAAACAGGACAGCTGCATTACTAAGTCTAATTACCCTGAGAAGACAAAGCACCGTGTGCCTACACATCACGCTGGAATTAGAAGTCCAGGTAGAACAGGAGAGAGGCTTTTAATTAAACAAAGTCAGTTACCTTTCACAGGAAAGCCCACGATTTAATTTAAGCACACACACAGGAAGAACAGCAGGTCAAGCGCCTTCCCCGTCTTGTGAACCTGCAGCCCAGTGATTGCCACACACCACACAATCATTTCTACCCACCTGCCTCACATTTCTCTTTAGCAGTATTTCATCCTCTTCTTGGCTTTCTTTCCTTTAATTAAGAGTAAGAACAGGTTGTAGTGACTTCATAGCACGTCAGGTTTAATCTGCATAAAACCCCACAACATGTTGGGGGAACGTGTGGCAGGAGTTTTTAATAAAGGATTACAGGATGCACCTGCTGTGGCTGAAATATTGAGATCTTTTTCGAAGCTCTGGGAGGCCTGCATTAGGTCAGCTTTGACTTGAACATTTATTACTTGTCAGCCTTTGGCATTGGGATGGAGCATGGTGATGATACCAGCTGAGTTAAATTGCCAAAAAAAGTGATCAGGTTGTTTGCACAAAACCAGAGAAGTGTTTGTCTTAATGGCTGCTGCAAAGATGGGTAGGATTCCTCTGCCCCAGACAATATTGGTTTTCTTTGTTCCCAAATGTCATCAGATAATGACTTTTATGCCAACAAGTTAATTGCAAAAGCAAAGCAATGAAAATATATACTGAACCATAGTCACGTATTCTCTACATTTGCTTCCAATTTAATGTAATGAACAGAGAGCTTTGTGAAGGAAGATTGCAGATGCCACAGAAAATAAATGCTGTTCCTTTGCAAAACCATCACGCACCCAAATGAGCTGCCAATCTCCCCTTCACTTGCACCTCTTGCACTGTTCATTTCTTCCACAGGGTGTGGGACATGGGTTCAGACACTTTATCCATGTGGAGGAGCTCAGCCCAGAGCTCCCCAGGACACAGCTTTGGCCATTTGGGGCAGGTTTGGGACTGACATCCTCAGCTCCACATTGCTCAGGGAGGTCCAGGATTACTGGGGCAAACAGAGGCAGCACCTGCACACTATCTTATGTGTTGAGAAGCTTCCTGCTCACACTTCCTCTCAATTCTCTGGTTTTGAGGTGATTTGAACTCTCGCTGTGGGCCACTGCTGGCATGTGCAGCTGCAGTGCCTGGCTCAGCAGCTCTGCCAGCCCCGAGCAGAGGCAGGATGAGCAGTTTCACAGACCACAGCACCAGGGCTGCAGAGCTGGACCAAGCACGGCCGGGAAACAGCCCCCTTTGGAGTGTTAGGTGTCTCCTTTTGAATAAATCACTTGTCAGCTCACTGCTCACAGCACCAGACTCTTTACTGCATCCCAGCCCTGTGCGCTCTAATGGCTCACGATGGAAACTAGAGACATCCTAAAAAATACTCGGAGCACTGACAAGTGCTAATGGGGCTGCTCTCCTGCTTTAAAGCAATTCCATTCACACATTATGCTGCAACTGAGGGTAATTATTTCCAAGGGAAATGGCTCCCCATGACCCACGATAGGCTCCCATAATGGCGATTAGACTCGCATGTGACTAATTCACACAAGACATTAACTGAAGTTTGAGGATTTATGAAGATTTGCAGAGACATCTCCAGAGCCGCAAAAGACAGTCTCCTTGGGTTGCAGAAACCAAATACAAAGTAGGAAAAGTTCTCGTTGGCTCATAAAGCTGAATAAGTTAATTTCAGATTTTTAGTAGTACTTTCAATTATAAAGGAATGCCTCTGCAAATCCAACATTTTATTTAGTGAACACATGAAAGTGAAAGGGTTGTCACTCATAATATGTAATAAAGTATTACATTTTACCTTCAGTTAGCACTACTTTAACCTACAAGATTGAAGAAAATCCAAGAAGTGTTTGGACAACACTCTCAGGCTCCTGGTGTGAGTTCTGAGGCTGTCCTGTACAGGGCCAGGAGATGGACTTGGATTATCCTTGTGGGTTTCTTCTAACTCAGGTCATTCTATGATTCTACCTCTGAATATCAAGATAATTGAGAAAAATTAGAAAGGAGTTTTAAAAAATAGTGTTTACATTCCACTGCTTCTCATCTAGCATTGCCTTTCTCTCCTTTCCTGCAACCTGGCAGCTCAGGTTCCCTGACACACTTATAAGCAAAATACTGATAGATGGGATTCTCTCCATTCCTTTGCAGCACCTACCTAGCTAAGCCAGCGTTGGAGAGGGATGAGAGCCAGCAGCTGATTCCTTTGCCACTGGAAAATCTCCTCTCTCCTGACACTGGCTCTCCGTTAAGTGCCAGTCATGCTTTCATCTACCACCCATGCAAATCCATCCCAGCAGAGCTATAAACAGGGCCAACAGCAAGAGTGATAATGCAAATTCTGCATCCTCAGAGGGTAACAAGCCTCGCCAGCAGCAGGAAAGGAAACCCTGCCAGGGGGTTCCACAGTGGCTTGCTGTGAGCTCTATCATCACACACAGACAAGTGAGAGGGTGTCAGTGAGGCACCAGCCTCCCACACCCCTCAGGATGGCTCAGCTGTGTCGGGCTGGCAGCTGGTTGCAGCTACAGAGCAGTTGGCAAACCCTTAGCCCTTTACAGGAAACCATTCTGCAGCACCTGTCTGTAAGAACCAAATGCTCTCATGAAGAGTTTCCCCGGCTGCACAATTCTGTAAATGTTCCTGAAGAACAAATTGTGCTGTTTTGAAAGGATAAATGACTCTCATCTAATTCTGTCCATGCAAGAGCAGTGCAGGAGGCTTTAATGTCTGTCTCTCCATTGCCTTTTCAATGTGTGTTTATGCACAGTTTGGATATAAGGAGTGGAAGGGAAAGGAGAACAGAAANAAATCCAAGAAGTGTTTGGACAACACTCTCAGGCACCTGGTGTGATTTCTGAGGCTGTCCTGTACAGGGCCAGGAGTTGGATTTGGATGATCCTTTTGGGTCTCTTCTAACTCAAGTTATTCTATGATTCTATCTCTGAACATCAAGATAATTGAGAAAAAATAGAAAGGGGTTAAAAAAATAGTGTTTACATTCTACTGCTTCTCATCTAGCACTGTCTTTCTCTCCCTTCCTGCAACCTGGCAGCTCAGGTTCCCTGACACACTTATAAGCAAAATACTGATAGATGGGATTCTCCTCATTCCTTTGCAGCACCTACCTAGCTAAGCCAGCGTTGGAGAGGGATGAGAGCCAGCAGCTGATTCCTTTGCCACTGGAAAATCTCCTCTCTCCTGACACTGGCTCTCCGTTAAGTGCCAGTCATGCTTTCATCTACCACCCATGCAAATCCATCCCAGCAGAGCTATAAACAGGGCCAACAGCAAGAGTGATAATGCAAATTCTGCATCCTCAGAGGGTAACAAGCCTCGCCAGCAGCAGGAAAGGAAACCCTGCCAGGGGGTTCCACAGTGGCTTGCTGTGAGCTCTATCATCACACACAGACAAGTGAGAGGGTGTGAGTGAGGCACCAGCCTCCCACACCCCTCAGGATGGCTCTGCTGTGTCGGGCTGGCAGCTGGTTGCAGCTACAGAGCAGTTGGCAAACCCTTAGCCCTTTACAGGAAACCATTCTGCAGCACCTGTCTGTAAGAACCAAATGCTCTCATGAAGAGTTTCCCCGGCTGCACAATTCTGTAAATGTTCCTGAAGAACAAATTGTGCTGTTTTGAAAGGATAAATGACTCTCATCTAATTCTGTCCATGCAAGAGCAGTGCAGGAGGCTTTAATGTCTGTCTCTCCATTGCCTTTTCAATGTGTGTTTATGCACAGTTTGGATATAAGGAGTGGAAGGGAAAGGAGAACAGAAACGAGGAAAATTTAGATCTACATCTCGGGTTGTATGAGCATAGCAGCAGCTTTCACCACACAGCCAAGCTTTCCACTGCCTGCAAAGCCTCACAGTAGCTGCACACAGTCAATATTTGACAGACAAGTTGGCAAAGCTCTTACAATCTCACATTACCTGCTTGCCACACAGCAGACTGGGCTGTAGGCAGTTGGGCTGCAGGAATGCACATGAGGGAAACACCACAGTCTGGCTTCTCCCTAAAACCTGAGCCCTGGGGACAGGATGGGAACAGCCCCAGCTTCTCAGCTCTCACTGGCACCAGCAGGAAAGCAGAGAGGGATAGAATTCCTTTCCAGCTTTGATGACAAACCTTTGGGCTCCATCATTCATGTGGGATCTCTTTGGATAAAGGTGCACACCAGGATATCCACTGCATTTACCAACCTACCTGCATTTATTCATCCAGCTTGGCACTGCTTGTGTTTTACAGCCTACAGCTGGATCTCAAACACAATCTCCATGGCAGGACTCTGGCTGGGAGCAGCACCAAATCCAGCTTTCCTCTCAGGCTGGTGGGTTCCTCTCTCTCCCAGCCTCCTGCTTGGTCACTCCCTGAAATCAGCTGAGAGCTGAACCCCAGAGGTGCAGAACAGGGCATTTATGAACTTGACAGATAGAAAAAAAAATTAAAGGACTGATTTTGTCATTCATCAAATTCTGATTTGTCCTAGATCTGAGGATACAAGGAATCACACTCTATAAAATAATGTGCAGTGGGAAAAAGCATTAAGAAATGGCTTATAATTTCATAGGCAAATTATTCATATATATAGGAATAGCAGCTGTATATATATAGCTACTTTTCAAGCAGGGAAAACACAATTGGTGGGCTCAATACTGTCCTTCCTTCATTAAAAAACATCTCTAGAATCTCCAAAGCAATCCTTGAATTGAGCCTTCTGTAAGGAAAAACACATTGTTGGAGAATACAGAAAACATTCCTGCCTCTTTCAGCTTGTGTGACAGAATATAACTCTGCACACCAATGGATCAGCAGATCAATGGTCCAGGAACATAACCCTGTTGAAATATTCTTGATGTGGTGAGCATTAATGGCTCAGAATAGGCCTACAGGGTCTCACCCATCAGTGCACCTGCAGCAATTCAGAAAACTGCAGCATCTCAAACTGCCATCAGCCCATTAAACCACGGGTCTACAGAAGCACCTCTCTCCAGAGGAGGAGCAAAATCTGATTTGATTTGGCAGACTCAAATAGCCTCATCAGAGCTATTAACTAAAATATCTCCAAAGGTGCTTCTGGGGGCTTTAGATCATGTTGAAAACCCCACAGCTTTTGCATGCTGTGAATCCAGAACTCCAATGGATAATCCAAGATTCCATTCATGAATTCATGTCAACACCACACAGGAAAACCTCCCCACATAGCCCAGCCTGCCTTCCCCATCCAGCAGGGTCTTTCACCAAAGAGAGGATGTCCAAAAGGGACTGGATTTGTGCCATCACTGCTCAAGGGTACAAGGGGGAAAAGACACAACATTTGGAGCTATACCCAATTCATATTTTAAAGGTTCCTCTGCAAAAATACTTAGAGATATTTGGAAAAAGCCTCTCTAAAATAGAAACTAAAATATTGGTACATTAATCATAAATAAACATGTACCACAAATGCAGCTCTGTAAGAAGAGTCCTGAAAGGTATTATAAGCAGCTCAAAAAATTTCCTCTTGCATGAATTCCAACACTCCAGATCTGTTCATTACTAGGCTTAATTTTCAATCATGTGAAGAAAAAAAAAAGCTTTTGCTAAAATAATGCAAATATCCCTGTGATCAGCAAAAGAAAGTTCCTTTCTTGACATGATTACCCTAATCTAATTAAAAACTGTGCTTGTCACATCTTGGAAAATTAACTGTCTTCACACAGGGCAAATGCTATCATTTCAAGAGGTCATAATAAATTACTTATAAACAAGAAAACAAAATTAATTCCTGATCCAAGAGCCAAATTCTTTACAGACCTAATTAAAGAGCAAAAAATCAGCATCCTGAAGTGACTCTGAGATGCCTCTCCACTTGCAGAATAGAAATCTGTGTTTAAGGGAACAACTCAACACATTTGGGAAAGAGATGGAAAGCACCAAATGAATAATATAAAAGATGAGAGACAGGATTTTATGCAAATGCAATATGCATATCAATACACCCCAACACTAGAACAGTGAGTGCATCATTATTGTGGAAACTGGGGGATTGGCTTTGTTGTCATTCAATGCCAAAAATCAATGCTCTGTATCCTTTTCTCATAGCACTGTTACAATTCATAAATTATTAACAGGAGTCTTTTGTAAAAAGTTCCTGTTTACAAGGTTACTCTGTAAGTTAAAATGTTTGTTTGCCCTCAGATCTCTACTGAAAAGCATCTGTGGGTAGATTTACATGATGAAGTTGATAGATTTGGATTTTGACAGTACATCTGTCATCCCGGCTCCCCGTGTCAAGAGGTCAGGTGTGCACTTGGTGTTATCAGGTGGCTCATTAGTGTCCTGTGGGATGTGCTACCTTGTCTGCTCTGCTTTAAGTGACAAAAAAAAACCCCATTCTTTCTAGCTCTTGCTGCAGGAATTCAAATCCCCTCTGCAATCGTTTGTGTTTTGTTACTGTCAAGATTGGATTCTTAGCACATGAGCAGGGAGAATGTCTCTGGACACAGCACCGTGGGGGGAAAGCTCAATCCTTTCACACACCCCCTGATCCAGCTGAGGGTGCAGAGTTCCCCCATGGCCTCTGTTTCACAAGGCCTGGAACACACATGTAGACACTCAGCACAGCCACATCCCACCTTACCCCATCCCTGTGTCAAAAATGCACATTAACCAGAGCCAACAAGCCCTGAGCTCACTGCTAACCATGGGCAGGCAGCTGTGCTCTCTGCAGGGGCAGTGCCTGACCCTCAGGCTGTGAGAGCCAGGGGCTGCTGTGGAATGAAGCAGTTTCCCCATTACTTTCCAAAGGCCCTGTAAAAGTTGCTGGAAGCACATTCGACATTCCTCTGCTCTCCCTGCACTATTCCTCAGGGATTTGCTAATGCCTCCTGCTGACTGCAGGCATACCTTCAAAAGGCAGAGAGAGAACATCATTGTGCATTCATTCATCTGGACCCATGTGAACTCATCAGCTCCAGGAGTGCCACAGGAACCCGGGTGACAGCAGAGTTTAGTCCTGTGAACAGCAGGGCTGTTTTACAAAGCACAGACTTGATTTTGTTGGGAGTTAGAGTAATGCATTTTACATTGATTTTACCACTGTAGTAGATTACTTTGTGAGCTACTTAATTTAAAGGGTAAGCAAACAGCTGACAATTTTGCTTGCAAATCACTTGTCCTAGTGAATTTGAAGCAATGGGCACATTTGTCCAAAAACGTGGTGAAGAAAAATAATCATCATGATTCTGTAAACTGGAAAATCACCCAGTGCATGAGTTCAGGTGGATCTGCACAGTGCTGTACAGCACACAGATAGATTCTGTACCTGATTTTGTGCTGTCCTTTAGGCTGTTTTCCCACTGCTGTAATGTTCACCTTCCTCACGGCAGCTCAAGGATGGTGTCGTAGATGTTCCTTTGAGGTGCATGGAAACTGTTTTGCAATTTATTGTGGCTCTCTAAGGCCTCAGCCATATGAAGGCCACAGGTTAACAGTCCTTGAGATGCCTTGAACAATGCTGTGTATCAATAACATGAAGTTTCTCAAGGTAAAGTTGTCTTACCCAAGTCTCACTGTCACTCCTCTGGCTCACTGGGAGCATTTGTGAGGTTGGATGAACTTTCTTTTCATGTCTGAGCCTCTACTCAGAAGACCCAGTAAGAATTTTCCTGACTGGAAGGTATTTCTGTTAAAAACCTCTCTGATGATTCAAATTTCTTTTAAAAATTGAGAAAAAAGCGCATCCACCCACAGCCTTGAACTGCAAAGAACACAAATCAGGATTCTGTAGCCAAGAGCCAGGAATGGGATCCCCAAACCTTCACCCAGTGAGAACACTGAGGAGCAGAAGGGATGCTGAATTAATACAATTTATACTATTTTATGTAAATTCCTGTACTAACCCATGCAGCCTCATGGCAGCACAGATTGTTATTAAGTGAAGCACAAACTCCAGTGAACAAACAAAATGTTTGTGTTCCTGTTTCTCTGCTGGAGGACATCAATGCCCAAATACCAAGCATGTAAGTGGGGTCAGTTCTGCAAAATTTCATTTACAAAGATAAAAGCCTTTTATACCCCAAAATTAAGAAGTCACTGCTAGTGCTGGATCATCCAGTGTCCTTAAATAACCCCTATGAGGCAGATACAATGCAGGTTATGGCTGAGACAGACAACTGAGAGAGTTAAGAAAGCTTTAAAATCTGCAACCTTCACAGCAGCTTGAGGTACTTCACTTTATTTTATACCCACAGGGAAATATGGTACCTGCATGTCAGCTAAAGCCCAGGGTCCTGATCACTGCTTAACCATTTATGATCTGGCCTTGCTCTTAGATACCTCCCAAAATAGAAAACTTACATTGGCCAGAAGAGATTTATAAGTCTCTGAACTTCAGTCCTAGAAAAGTGTACAAAGACTGAAGGTACAAGTGTTTTCTTCTCTGTTATGGGATGGGACAGGAGAGTGAAAACAGAGCTGATTTTCCACTTAAGTCTCCCTCATATCTGCACCTTTTACAAGTCATTACATCTCAAAGGGCCAGAAATATTCATTTCCAGGACCCATCTTGGGCTGGTAAAATGCAACAGTGGCTTTTCACATTCAGAGCAGCCTGTAGTGATTTTTATGGCAACATTTCACTGACTATCATTTTGCATAAATGATGGTAATAACAATATGCTGCCAATAAAACATGCCACCAAAGCTGCTCTTCTTTTGAGAGCATGTGATTTCTGTGTATTAATGGGAATGTCACACACACAGAGCAGGGCAGAATGGCCCCTGAAGTG
The DNA here is from genome assembly GCA_013398995.1 of Alaudala cheleensis. Classification (NCBI taxonomy): domain Eukaryota; kingdom Metazoa; phylum Chordata; class Aves; order Passeriformes; family Alaudidae; genus Alaudala; species Alaudala cheleensis. The sequence goes on from VWYE01002472.1 coordinate 13,922, forward strand.
TTTGCACTCAGCTTCTCCTGGTGGGTGACTTTGTCCTCACAACCATAATAAAACTGTGGTACTCTATAAAATGCAAAAGGTCTCCTGAAGGTTGGCACATGCTGCTATTCTATTCCCCATTTGTGAAATTTCATCCAAATTAGAAAATACAGTACTGAGACATATTCACACAGTAGAGTTCTAGTAAAGTACAAGCTGTTAACTCTGCCCAGGCAATTTTTTGTTTGTCTTTTTAAGTAACTTTAACAGCAAAAGACATAAAGGGAATTATTTTGGGATATGCTGCTTGTTCATCAAGACAAAGTCATCATTTGGAAAAAAAACAGCTCCAAGTTTTATCATTGTTTAGTTAATCCTGCTCTTGCAAATGGGATTCTGGTTTCTCAACTAAGCTCTAAGATAACTGAAGTGAAAAACAGTGAAAAAATACTTCATATTTTCAGGTGTAGGATTCTCATTTGCAGGCAGTGAGAATCCCTGCAGCCTTAACTTTCAAAAAACCACCCTCCTGAGCATAATCAATATATTCCAAATTCCAAGGTGAGCAGATCCATTGTGAGTTTGTCCAGAATTATTACCCCAATGCATTGCTGAGACACTGTGCTGCAAAAAGCAGTCCTTTAAATGACATTACTACTGTTTGGAGGTACTAATTTATCCCAAATATTTGTTACAGGATTATCTCTATCTCAATAGATACAGAAGCATCTATTGTTATGACAGAAGTCTTCACTGATCTCTTACCTCAGGGTCTTTTCAGTCTGCAAACAAATTGTGAGTCTTCAAAGCCATTTTCTATTGTTGAAGGCTTGTTATAAACTAACCCTTGAGAAAATTTACAGCAAGAGTAAAATATTTATCCACTCTCTTTAGATCCAAATTTGAACAAAAATCCTTGAAGATAACAGACTCAGAGGTAAATGGAAAATGGAAAAAATCTGTCGTGAATTTAACAGAGTTGTAGGATGCAAGGGAAACCTTGAAGGGAGTTATATCATGATAATTTAATTTCTAGATAAATAAAATGCCATATATCCAGCTTAATCTATATATCCAAGCACTTATTTTGATACCACAGATATTTCCTTATCTAACTGGAGAAGCCAAGGATGGTGGTAAGGAATGGCTGAGGAGTGAACAGTGGCATTTCCTGCTCAAACAAAGGATGCAGCTCCTCACCAGTCACTCCTGGCAGTGTTCAGCACTCCTGGAAACCAGCAATGGCAGATGTCAAATAAAGCACAACATTCTGGCAACCTGTGCTCAAAAACATTCACCAAAACTGCAAGGAGGGCTACAGAGACAGGCAGAGGGGAGAAAAAAGGACATGAAGAAGCCACAGTTATTTTGTGCCTCTGAAATGTCACCTGGATGAAAGGAAAGGTATCAGGGTCATCCTGATGAGGGACAGAAAGAACATAATTAAGAAATAAGATATAGGTGTAATCAGGATATAAATCAGTTCAGCTTAGATATGAATATGTCATCAGAGAAGTGAGTGTCTGCAATAGTCTTTGTTGGAAATTGCATGGCAAGACATTGCCACTTTTAGAGCAAGAGATTATTCTCTGAACCAGGACAGGAGAGTGTCTGTCCAAACACAACCCTGGGTGTGATCACCCACAGGATTGAGCCCCACAGAAGCTTAACAGAGGGAGCAGACTGAGATTGCAAAGAGATGGTGAGGATTGCTGCTTACCAAAACCACTCTTCTAGACCCAGTAGTTAAACATGAACTGTTCCAGAGAGAGCACACTAAGGGTCTGAGGCACTGATCCCTTCCACTCACAGAGCTGCTGGCACAGACTTTAACTCTGCTGTCTCTCAGCAGAAGGGCAGAGCTGGTGGCAGATGCCAGACAGCAGCACTGGAAGCAGCAGCAATCCTCCAAAAAGAGGCAGGCACACAGCATTTGTGCAGTGAGTCAGAAAGGGAAATCGACCCAAGATCCTCTGGAACAAAGCTTCTTTAGGAATACAAAATCTCTGTCATGGGCTGGGCTTCTAGGAAGGCAAGTTGTTCATTTGGGCCATATTTCATAATCCCACACTACCAAATTTATATTGTAGTTTTCCACTTTCCTCAGTGACAGCAAAAGCACCTTCCAGGGGGCTATTTCAGGGCATGTGACACACTGCACCCCTTTGGGACTGAATTAGAGAAGTTTTGGTTTTGTTCTCAATTCTACCACAAATCCAGTGTATGACCACTGGAAAGTAACTTATTTTCTTTGTATTTAGCTTCAAAAATAAACAACTTTTCTCTAAAACTTCTTGTTCTCACCCAGAACATCTCATCAATGGTTTTAACTGAGCATTGCCATAGAGCACTTACCTAAATAAATAAATAAATTTCAGTTAGGGGTCAACACTGTACAAATAGCAAATGAAAAGGATCTTCCCTGATGACATCATGAACATATGTGCAGAGAAACAACAGAAATAGTAAAGGTCATTTTAAAATTTAATCGGAAAATCAAAACAATGGAAAAATATTGGGAATGTAGAGCTCATTAGGGCAAGCAGAGTCTATTAACTGTTCAGCTGTCCTAGCACAGAGCAGAAAATCTCTTGTTTGCTTATCACTGAGTACAATGACCACGATGATCCCAGCTGTAATCAAATACATAATTGAAAGTGACCTAAACCAAGGAAATCAAAACCAAGAAACACAGGGCCAGACCTTTCCACCACTGACTCTGGTGGAATTAACTGGCTGAATGCTCCCAACTCACTCCAGCAAACCAGAAGTTAATAATTCTGACCCTGCACAGCTTCCCACTGCTGATGGGACCTTTCCCACACACTAGAAAGCTTATGCACAATGACTTACATTAGTACAAGACACTTTTTTTTTTCCCCACCTTTCTGTCTATATAAAAATTGGATGTGCATTGTTACCCCAATATTTACATAAAGCATAACAATGACTTCTGTCTCTGGGTCACCAGCAGTTCATCTGCACTTCAGCCTGCTGCAATGTCAGAGGGAACAGGCTGGCTACAGCTTCACCTCCACCCTCTGTTCTATTTATGAAATCTCTAACAGGCAAATAAGAAGAAGAGCATGAAATGCATTTACAATAACAGGGAACAATTATGTGTCTCAAAATGTAACCACTTGGAAATTCAGTCTGTCAAGGAACTGGACATTTAATTATTATAATCATTCTAAACAAGAACTAATTGAAACTGAAGATTCACTTTTATCTAGAATTTTGCTTATGAATGTTAAGTATGTTACCTATTAGGATATAACCAAAGCTATGAAAATCCAAACAAATTACTGCCCTCCCTGTAAGCCTTCCTTATGCAGCACAAGCCTGCTCTCCCTTTTTTTTGAGGCATCTCAATGAATATTTCTAGCTAATGGCTAAATTCTTTCCCATATCTATATTCAAAGAGGCAAGGAATATGTATACTTTGCCATTCCCCTAGAGAATGGGTTTATTTTAGGACAAGAAAAACTATGCCTGCTTTCAAATTTTATCTCTTCCTCATGCTTTCCTGCCATCACTTATGAATGTAAAGGTTAAGCTACCTAGAACTATCTAAGGAAATAAATCTAATTGCACAGCTATAACAAAAGTTTGCCCTACAATAATTGCTACTAATTCTATAAGTTCCATCTTTTCACCTTCATACCACCTTGATAGGTACTAAATTACAGTTGAAAATACACTAAGACATAATTTATTAACACAGTCCCATCAACTCTCTGGGATCAGCTTTGTATTTTTGTGTTGTATGCAAGGAACACCTCAGATAAATCCAAAGAATCATACAGGTTGAGAAGACCTTAGAGATTATCTGTACCTGTTCTAACATCAGCATTCTGTTTCTGTGATCCCCTAAGTTACATTCATGACCTAAACTCATTTAAAACAATTTTACATATCTTTGTGTCATTAATGTCTTATCCTTGGTGCACCATAAGAGGCTCAGGTGTGTTCTTCCACAATTTTCAGGTCTCAGGTCCTTGAGAATCCAAGGTGCATTTTCAGGTAGAACCAAATCTCCTTGGTTTATCCTTGTGAAATTATGATGTACCAGAGAATAGCAAAATCCAGGTTCAGGAACTGCAGCCACAGTTGAAAGGAGAAGTGCTGTCCTTATTCCCAGCTCCTTTGCAAGTTCAAAGGATGAAGTCAATAACACCATGACAAAAATGGGTCTCTGTGTAACAGCCAGGGAACAGTTCCACGTGCCAGAGTTCTGGGAGTGACCCTCAGGCTCAGCCTTTGCTACCGTGTTACCTATAAAAGAAGGGGAAAGAGTTACTTACACAGAATTGACCAAAAAAAAGACTATATCAGGTGCACTGTTATTGTAAAAGAATTGTGCACACAAACAGACAATGAATGAACTTGCCCCAGTCACACCTTTATACCACACAGAGAAGCAGAACCTCTATAGAAATGTTAATTACACTGTCATTTGATAGCATGAGGGGGGTTTGCAGACAAAGAAATGGCAGCTCACCATTAAATTTGCCACCAGCATTTCCTGGAAATCTCCTATTTTACATTGCTTCACATCATTCCCAGCACCAATGCCTGCAGCACAAGTGTAGGATCTACATCCCAAAGGGCCTTTCAAGCAAACTGCTGCCCGTTCCCAGAGGTCCATCCTACTGAGGGAACCAGGGACCAGGCAGCACATGGGGGGAATAAATGGTCCTAACAGCAGAAATCTCCCCCAGACAGCAGAACTCCCACAGGAGGGGCTGCAGGGATGTGCTCGAGCCTCGATGCACACACAGGGCACAAACCCAGCAGCTCTGGCTGCACAGTGAGGAGGGTCCTGTTGGATTTCCTGCCCTGGAAATGGATGAGAACAGGCAGCTGGAAGGAGGAAAGCTTTGTCAGCTCTGCTCTGCAGTGCCTACATGTGTCACAAAACTAAACAGACACTCAGCAAAGAGAAGTTTTTTATTTCCTTCCCTGAGGGAACTGATGGAAGATGCAAATTCCTCAGCTTTGCACATTTTAACTGTCCCACTCAGACACTAGCTATTCATCTAAACACTGAGGAGTGTCAGCAGTCTCCTGTGCTTCAAATATTTTAGTTACACTGGTTTTACTTACTTTCATGCAATGAAAAGATAGAGGACTTAAAGCTGATTAAATGGCATTTCCTCTTTCACTGTATAATTAACCTGTGGAAGCCACTGTCCCGTGTAGCACTGATCCCAGGGTCTTAAAAAGCTTTAAAAATTGATTACAAATTTAAATGGTAATGAGATCATCTCTGGTGCATAACACAGAAAAAAATTAGTATGGAATGGATCTTAACTATTGTGTTTTAGACATAAGGCAACTATTAAATTGGAACAAAATCATGGATGTGTACACTTTCTGTAATTCTCCCAGAGGGTTTTGCTGTGTCTGATTTGAGCATCCCAAGGCTGAGGCTCACAGGTGGCTGAACAGTTTGGTCTACTGGTCTAACAGTTCAAATAGTCCTCTTTGTGTAAAATCTTCATAATAGACCTAAGAAATGCTTTGTTTATTGATCTGATACAAATCTTTGGTTCATTTTCAAAATATAAATATAAGTTATGCCATACATCCCTTTTCCCTGTGAAATGTGTGACATGGGGACTTATCTCTCCATTCTAATTTCCTCACAACTGTCCATGGGAAGGAGGAGGCAGCTGCATGAATGAGGATTTGACACCTCAGACTTCCAGTCATCAGTGCCAACATAAAAGTCTTTGTTCTGTTCCCCACCCCTGAGTGTCTGTGGAAAGCATCAAGAATAATTAACCCTCACTCAGAGGATAATTAACCTGACTCACTCTTCTCCAATAAGGCCCTTTTGGTATCTCTGTCAGCTCTCTTCTGGTATGTCCAGAGATAAAGTTGTCTTGTACAATATCCAGGACTCCTAACTCACCAGTCTCACCCTTCTGTGTGATGCTACAATGCTACTCCTTGTCTACAAATGAGTAATTAAAAATCAGCACTGGGAAAAAACTGAAAGGCTGAGGGTAACTTTTATCTTGCAATAACTGAGTCCCAGTTATCCACATTGGTTCCAGAGTTTGCAGGACAAATTCCAGGTGGAGTGTCCACCACAGGAGAGCAGAGGACCCAGGTATGCTATAGACAACACCTTTGGCTTTTGATAAATTACAGTGGCCACAGAATCACAGAAGAGTTTGGGTTTAAAAGGTTCTTGAATGTCTTCCAGTTCCAACCCCTCAGCCTTGTGCAGGGATGCCACCTCCTCTGTGCCACTGTGCAATGTCTATAGAACACCAGTGTCACACCACAGCTGCCCAAAACATCCCATTTCCTCTCATCCATCCAGAAATTAGTGCAGCTTTCACTCCTCAGAACAGCCTTTACTGAACAACATTTGGTGACAGTATTGCTTATTAACTCAACCTAATGAACAACATTCTTTCCCAGCTAGAAGAGGCTGTAAAGGGAAAAGCTGAGCATATGTCTCTCCTTGCTATTCCCTGCTAAAGGCTCCTGGTTTATGATGTATTTAGGCATGCAGTTTGCTGTGACTTGCTGAACTTCAATGCACTGAACTCATTTTAAATTGCCAAGCAGACAGAGGACATGATATTTTCTCTCAGTTAATGAAGAAATAAGGTGGTATAGCAAAGGTTTGGTTAAAAAAAAAAAATCAGGCCAGCTACAGGGTGGTCTGGAATTAGAAATATTCTGAACCAGTTTGATTTCCAGTGGTGCTCAGTGTGGCACAGGGGAATCAGTGCAGGATCCCAGCAACTCCCAAGTCAGGCTGGTACTTTCAGAAGGTAAAAGGCTGTCCAGCACAGGAATCTAACTTCATGTGGCAATGGTAAAGATCTTGGATCCCTGTACACAGTCTGCAAATTGAAGAACTGGTTCTGGAACATGATTATCCCTCCAGCAGTGAGAACAGAATAGTTTCTTTGGCTCACTGAAGACTTTATCAGGACCATTTTCAGTTTGACTGCAGGAGTGAAGGGGCAGATCTGACCTAATATTTCCTCTCTGAGAGCAACTACATTAATCCCAGCTTTCCAAAACTTTGAGAAAGCCAAGGCTGGTGCTCACACCCACAAACACAATGCAGTAAGAGCAATCAGCAGACAGGCACCTTTAAATATAGGTGATCTCTGTACTTGCCTTTGTGGTTTTGACTTTATTTCCACTGCTGCAAGACCAACCTGAATAGTCTGGTAGCACTTTACAGTCCTCTCCATCCAAACAGGGGTTCATGTGACACCACCACTTCTGCAGGACAATGGAAGCTGGAAACAAAGAAGCAGGAAAGAGAAGCAAATATCTGTTTTATCACTGTTGGTTTTTTTGCAAGGAAGTTGTCTGTGCCATGTCCAATTGGTTGACTTCAAAAGGTAGAAATGACATTTACTGGTCTAACAGTGAATTACAGGGTGTGTTTGAGGTAAAAAAAAACATTTCACCAGCCCTTAGAAGGGTAAATGCCATATGCAAATGGTGAAGAGACTGACACTGCCAGAGACTGACTCCAGCATTTGAGCTGACCCCTGGAAGTGCCTTTCCATCTCCACTGGCTACAAAAGTGATTTGTCTCCTTCCTTTGCACATTTCAGTCAAGTGCCAGCTGTAAGGGGGAAGGAAGCTGAGGCTTCTTGTTTAATCCATTTATGCTTATGGGACACTGGGCAGAGAAATGCCAGTTTCTTCCTTCACTGGGTGAGAAAACAGAATTGCACAAAAATATAAAGTCGTGAGGTCTGTCAGCAAATCCTGCAGGTAAGAATGGGGGAACCTCTGGAAAGCACTAGAATATCAACTAAAAATCTATTTGCAGTCACACTGCCACTTCTGCAATATGTTTTGGAAGGCTACAGCTGCACACCTTAACTGGGCAAATTTATTCATTTTCTACCCTTAAGCCAATTTCGATTAAAGCCATACCTATTATTTTTAGAAATTTAGTCATGACTTTATAAACCTGCTGTTAACAACAGCACAAACACCTGCAGGCATTTCTCAGTTTTGCATTGTTCAAATGTTCAGTCATGGCACTGATCAAATCCCAGGAAATTATTATTAAATATATCAGTACACAATCCTACATAATCTATATTGGATTTCAAAATAAAATATGGCTTAAAATGTTGATTCAGCTAGTCTGCATTATGCTACAATGTGCACAAGCTATTGAAATGCATGCCTGAAAAGATAACACATTCAGAAGAGATGAACAAAAATAATGGAGTCTACTTCTTGTAAAGCACTTTTTTTCCCCTTTTAATTTCAGGACGTATTTGTTCTTCTGCAACCCTTAAATTAGGGTGTCAAGCAGGCAAGCTGACATCAGGATATTGCCAAAACGTTCATTCAATTACTTTTGTTTTGCACTTTTACTGAAAAGCGTTATGAAAAAATACACTTCTGGAACACTGCTATGGCTTTTATAAAGTAATCTTTCAGCCTTATAACATTACAAAAGGAATGTATGAACTTCCAGCAGTCATTTAAGCCTCAGATCATTTGCATTGATACTGACTGATTGTGGACATCAGGTTGTGGACCCAAAAAAAAAGGGGTGAAAGCTGACTGTGCTTCCTGGGAGGTGAGAGATCATTTCTGGTAAGGTGAGTAAGGATGGAGTGAAAAACACCCAGAGAAGATGGCAGCACCCAATGGGGCTCCTGGTACAGAGGAAAACAGACAAAACAAGGGAATGTGGGATGGGAAGAGGCACCATGATCCCTCCTGGAGAAGTGGCAATGAGGAATGGCAAGGCACAGCTCAGCTGGGGCAAGCAGGGCTGGGTGATCTGAGGTGGGAACACCAACCACAGCAGTGAGAATTGCTGCTCTAATGCAAATCATCACCACCACTGGGTATGGTCTGAAGTTCAATGAAAAGAAAAAACAGTTACAAGCAAATTGCTTTTAATTTTTTTTGTTGTTGTTGGAAAAGTAACTCTATGCTTTGGGTATATTCTTCCCTTTAAATTCAGGACAACTTATAGCCAAATTAAACAAGCCTTCATTCACGACAAAGGTGCTGGAAAAACACTCTAAATGTCTGTATCAGTTTGCAATATGCAAATTCAAGACCCAAACTGTTCCTTGCTTTCACAGTGTAGGAGTCTACTGAAGGGTGTGTGTAAAGTGGGAGAAAACACATCCAATCCTGAGGCTAAGGAAGGAGAGTTACAGTTTCTGGGCTGCAGCAGCCCACTGGAGTCCCAGATGCTTGCAAAAATAAGCAAAGCCTGCTGAAGCATTCCCCTGAGGTATGAGGGGGAATCAAAGGCCTCCACTTGAAAAGTCAAAATCTTACATTCATAATATTTTGTTGCACCTAATTGCAATTATACTTGAAGGGGAAAAAAAAAAGGCTATTAAAGTCCTTCAGCAACTGCTGACTGAATCAAGCTTCTGCAGTATTTTATATTTCTGCCATAGAACGACAGTGTCACCCTCGCAGTCTTTAAGTGAGTTTAAAATAACGCCTGACTTCTATTATCTGTTAAATGCAGAAGTATTTCTGCTATGTGATGTGTCACCTAAAAATGTAGAAGATACTTCTGATGTAACAAGAAAACTCCCTAAGAAAATGCAGTTTAAATTAACTGTATTGCTGAATTACAAAGCATAAAAACACTAGGCATCTAAAAAACAACAATTTTAAAAAATCTATTTTTTAAAATATGTTTCAACAGCTTCATAATCGATAAAAAAACCCCTCAAACAACAGATTCACATGTATTTAGAGTTTTATGTCTGACACTAAATATTTCTGAATATTATATTAGAATTGGACTTTGAAGCTTTTTGTTTTATATTTAAGTGAACCAGTTGCAATTTTATGTGCAAAAGAATGAAAACAGGATCTTGCTTATGAATTAATGAAACGAGAGATTTTGGTAACCTGAAGATTAAAAATAGTCTGTCTTGAAGTAGATTTACAAATTTAACAAGAGCAGCGACCTCTTCAATAAATAGGCATAATAAATGGTGAAATATTGATCTAGAGAAAAGCTCTCCCTATCAAGATGTCCCAACACCACCTGCATGCCCAGTCTTAGCTGGATATATTAAACAGTGAATTTTTAGCCAAGCTGCTAATTCTTAAGACATCTGGAGGAGTTAATATCATAAGCCTGAATTCCTTGGCTTATGCTGCTTTCAAACTAGTTTTAGAGGAGAATTCCCGTGTGGAAAAAACGAAGAAGTTTTATTGGCACAAGACACAAAATGGACCAGTACATATATTAAGAGGATTAATTACACCAAAATTTATGCACAGCCTCATTACCATCAACTCACAGAGATGTTCCCAAAAAAAAAAAAAAAAAATTAACAAAAGGGAGGATTAAGCTTTTTTGAGGCAGCGGGAAGTCAGACACCAAGGAGACTGAACTTGTCAAAGGATGTGTGAGTGTAGTGGTTTGAAAGCAAAACCAGTGAAAGTCTCCAAGTCAGAAATACAATTTAATGCGAAAATGATAGAATAAACGTAATAGTAAAAGAAAAGACCCTTGACAGAGTCAGGACACAACCTGACACCCTGTTCGTTAGGGTGGTGGGAGCAGCAGTCCAAGTGAAGCAGTCTTGTTGAAGCAGTGATCCTGTAGAAAGATCTGGCAGCTCCTGTCCCCTGGGAATCCAGTCAGTCAGGGCCTGTACTGTCCCAAGCCCCAGATTATATCCAGGTGGGAATGCTTGGCTCCTCCCCCACCCCGGGCAGAGCATCTCCCAATGGGCTGATGTCATTCTATGAGTCATACAATGGGTCCTTGATTGCCCATTAAGCAGAGATGGCCCATGAAGGGAGTTACCTGTGAGTCATTGGGCAGGGCATTGATGGGCCATTAACAGCAGATAGTCCGGAGGGAGGGGGCAGGGAAAACACTGCCCCACCTGGGTTCAACACCTCATGAAGATGGTAATAGAACACATATTTTGGACACATTTCACATTGCAGCCTAGGACAGGGAGTGAGCAGAGGCTCTCACCTTCCACACAGGAGGGCTGGGCCCGCGTGGTGCCCGCCACCTGCCCCGGGAAGCAGGAGCACTTCACGGTCTGCGAGCGCTCCTCGATGCGGTTCTTGTTGCAGCACCGGTGCACGGCCACCACTTCACACGTCCCTTGCTTCACTTGGTGCTGGCCTGACCATTCCAGAGGTAAATGGAGAGAAAGAACACGTCAGTGCCTCAAGGAGACAGGTTGTGAAGCCCTACAAGATGCTCAATTCTCCTGAGCTCCAGCTTGTTAAAAATACATCTTATAAAATTGGCTTTGCACAAATATCAAAGTGAATGCTGTGTGTATAACATTGGAAAATTTTTCTGTGTTAATATATTTTCATTTCTGTTATTAATGGAACTTAGAAATGCTAGGGTGATAAATATATATAATTTTTTTTAAGCTATAGCATGGTATTAAAGCAAGGACTGCTTTTGTTTACACAATCCAGAAAAGAGTAAAGATAATCAGGAAATTTCTCACATTTGTGGATTATCCTATCTGGACAAAGATAACAATGACAGAAACCAGAGCCCCAGGAGAAGAAGTTATAGACCCCCAATTATCAGAGAAGCAGCAGAACAGCACCACCTGAAGAAATAAAGTTACAAGATGGAATGGGAGCAGACTGGGGGGCAGGTTAAGACTGCGGGGGGAACATCTAAAAAGAATATTTGAATCATGTATGAATATTCAACAAGCTGATGTATTTAAAGAGGTGCTTTTGGCTGAATGCCAATCACCCCAGCCCGTGTAACCTTTGCTTTATCTCTTACTGTCTTTTTATTAAACTTTTATACATTTTACAAGAAAGTGAACCTCGTTTTTCACAAGCTCAAATCCCAGGAATGCAGAGAAGCAAAGTGTCTTGTAGAATCACATAAACTCATTCCCTGAATTTATACACTAATCTTTCTAATAAAATTAATTTTTTTAAGTCAGTTTTCCAATCCATCTTCCCTCACCCTTACAAAGCCATAGGGAGAAGAGCAGTTTGGAGCATTCAGTTAGAGGACGAAGGAAAAAACAGAGACAGACAGAACACACCCCTCTTCCTTTGCCTTCCTGACATCCATCAGGTTTTACATTTCATTCTTTCCCCTCATAAATGGACACAATGGATATAGGATAATATTTAGTACAAGAGAGACATCTTAAATAATAGGGAAACTTTTTAACACATCAACACCTAAGCACAGCTTGCTATGCCTGTCATCACAGACAGGCTGAGAACAAGGACAGTTGTCAGGGATGGTCAATTTTTGTCCAAAAGAAGAAAAAAACCACACCCAAACTGTATGGATTTCTTCAGTTCCCTCCCAGACCATTCTGAACAAACCTCTGATAAATATTGTGTCCTCCTGCTTTTCTCATGATTCACTGTCCCCTACTTCCCCAAGTTTATTCTCCCCCTCCCTTCCTCTTCCCTGCTCTTGCCTTCACGTCTCACCTCACAGCTCCTTGCAGCTGATCATTTTCCTCCACTGCCAAACTTCCTCTCCATCCTGCCTAAACCCTCTCTCAGAAACTCCACAAGCCCCTCAAGCTCCTTGCTCAAGTCATTTCCCTGCCCTCCCTTTCCTGAACAGCTTTCAAGTGCTTCATCTCGCATTTGTCTTGTCTTATTTAGAGTAGAGCCTTGGATGGCTCTTATCTGTGTTTGTCAAGCACCTTGTAAATTAACAGCACTACAGAGCAGGGTGAGTTATTTCATAAGAGAGCGAGACAGAGAGGCAACACTGAGAATAATAAAAATAGTCACCATCAAAGCAGCACAAAGCACGGGAAGAGAAACAGCACAAATACAGGTGTAGGTGTGGCTGATATCAAAGGCACAGAGAATAAAGAAATGCAGGGGGAAGGGAGAGAAATCTCCGTGAACAGACAAACCTGAGAATTATCCTGCTTCCTCCTCACTCCTGGTTTGCCCTCTTTGGAGATTTTTGTTTGGATATTTTGGGTTAGTTTGCTTTTTTTGGTTTTTTTTTTCTCAGTATCTGCTGCTAACTGACATCAAGCTCACCTTTACAAATTAAATTTTGCTGAGGGATTAAGATCACTGTAATTTTAGTGACTTGATTACGTGTGAAATCTTAACTTTCAAAAAGAGTTAGCAATGCAATTTAGGCTTCTATGGGGCTTCTTAAAAAAAAAGCTGTATTAAATACATACATATAACTTTTTTTAAAAGTTAGCTTGGCAGTGTTTCTTGCTGTGTATGTTTTGGTTTCACAAGTACTTCAAGCACAGATGAAATACTTGTGAAAACACTTAGCTGCCTGAATTTTGTTGCCAAATTGTATTCGTAACAACCTCAATGGACAAGAAACTATGCATATTCAATCTTGGAGTGGAAGTGTAGTGTTCTACTTCAGCACTCAACTTTTAAAAAAATTATATATACAGAGATTTTAGGGGTTTTTTTTCTTCTTTTTCCCTGAGGACAAAGCTACACTGCTTTTAAGCAAAATGTGCTACAGTAGAAAAATGCATAAGGTATTTTACAGCAAGTTGGCAAAATGCTGAAGATAACATAAAAGTACCTTACAGAGCCACTGTAATGAGTTTATTGGCAGACTCTGACTTTTCATGCAGGTACCAAATACTCTTATAATAATAAAACATGGAAAAAAATGAAAACAGCTAACAGTCAGCAGGACAGCAACTTCTCTGTAAGTCAATATGGAAAACAAACACACGAAACAGAAAGTAAATTTGTCACTTCATCCCAAAGTATTGTTCCTCAAAATGCTTGACATGACAATGCTTGGAGAAAAGGTGGCACAAGTTCTGACAGAAAAGACTTTGTAAAATGAGATCATTAATTTAACAGAGGTTGTTAATTTATCTATTAAATAAATTAAATATTTATTTAATTATCTGTTTATTAGTGCTACAGCCTGAACCAAAACTCTTTGACTGAGATTGAAAGAGGAGAAAATTTCCATTGGTTTCCTGCAATGCTCACTGGGGTGGTCCTGCATTCACTGGAATCAACAGCAAAGTTTCTATTCACTTCAGGACAGCAAGGTCAGAGTCTGGTTTGTCTCTTGAGAATGAGATTTTTGTAAGGGAAGCAATAAAAAGCAAAAATTCTGATCTGCTCAGGCCACATATTTGTGTTTGCCGTGTATCTCATCGGAAAGACCAAGTGGCCAGGTCTTGTCCTTAATCAAAGTCACTATTCACCAGACATCAAATGCTGAGATAAGAACAGAAACCTTTTTTCCAGAAGGTACACGAGGATGGACAAGATCCAGCTCCAAGGATCAATATGTAGCTGCAAGAATGTCTATTTTCCAGCTCAAATCCTGCTTCCTTTAAGTGAGCAGTCCTGTTAAGCCAATACCAAAGGAAATCAAACACACTGGCCCTGAGCAAACAGCCCCAAAAACCTGGGCCTCTCTTTCAATTATCTTGTTGGACTCTTGAAGCAGTGACAGAGCTGCCCTGGAGTGCCAGGAGTCAACACACACTGCTGTTTGCAGAAGGTGAGATTAAATCACCTCATGAAAGCAGCCCTTGGTTCAGGAGCTGTTTTCCTGCCACGTTCCTTCTGGCAGCTCCACAAGCAGGTGGAGGAAGGTGTCCCCTGGCAGGAGTGGGATGCCCAGGTTTGAGAACACCTCTGCCACACAAGGGAAGGCAGCACTCCCCTCCCTCATCCCTGATGCACAGCTCCCATGGAGTACAACAGTGGAGGCACTAAAAAGCCACAGACATCTGCATGCATCATTTGCATTAATTGGATTGCCCTTGTAATGGTCTTTCCCCTCCTACACGCTCACATCGATATTTCCTCCTGCTTGTTCACACACATCCTGACACTTTTTATGCTGTTGAGCACCATATGAATTTCTCCTTAATATTCAGTCACATCTGTGAGCAGGTGCTGAGCAAATGCTGAGGATTAATGTGGTGCCTTTTGGTCCTGATTTTGCCAGTGTTCAGAAATCTAGAGTGGCTTTCACACCTAAGAAAACTCACAGAAAATCTTAACCAACCCTAACTCAGTCTATTCCTCCCTAGATTTACTGAAAGCTGTCGTATCTGCATTCAGGTGCCCAGCAGCAGCAAAAAAGAAGGAATATAAGAGTTCTCTCCTGCATGTTTTAACATTCATCTTGCACTAAATAAACCTTCCTCTCAGCTTTAAAGTACACTTAACATGCAGCTGAGATTATACTGACAGAAACACTCAAGAAATGCCTTAAAATACTTTATAATCGATGGATTCTCCAGAAGCCAAGTCATTAGAGGAGCAGGGACTGAAGAGTTTTTAAGATGTGAAGATCTCAGTAAGTGAATTCTATGCTGGACACATCCGGAAAACCATTTCAGGGAGAAATACAGTGAGAAGGAGAAAAGCTGTGGGGAGTAAAGCCCATAAATTCATAGCTCATCACCTGTAAACCTATTCAGATGTGCAGCTTAAGGGCTGTCAGCATTTGCTGTTGAAATTCAGTTACATCTTCCCTTTTAAATAAGAAAACTCTCCGAAGGGAGAAACCTTTTATCAGCAGCACCAGCACATCACAGTCTGTGTCACAGAGCACCTCCTGCATATTGAAGAGAGGACATGGCCCAGCCAGGCACGGTGGAGGACAGGGGAGGAGTGTTGAAAACCATGTAACTCTGTGTTTCCCCTCACCAGGAGTTTGGCACGTGTGCTGCTATCCATGTCCTAATTTCTACACAGCTCTGCCTCCCCAGAAAGCCCAGTGCTGCTCTGGTTCACTGAGGACACTTTCTCTGTCTCCCAGTGCAGGGCACAGACACAGTGGGACAGGGCTCCCTAATGGAAGCATCCTCAGGATCTCCCTGCTCTGGATGTTGCTGCCTTCCTTAATGAGATCCCTACAACAGCCCTCAGGTGCCCAGGTCAAGAATGTTTCTTAATGACCTCAAGAACAGGAAGGTTCTGTGATGAGTTATTTGTTATCTGTAGGATTTTCATCCCAGAAGAAGGTCTGTGTAGAGCTGCAAGACAACCCCCTGGGATTGCAGAGAACACAGACATCATCTCTGAAGAACAAGTACAAACCAGAAAATTATTAGGCTTGGACATTACAGACCAGCACAAATATGAGTGGAGCTGACTCAATAATCACTACTGAACTGTTTATTCTCACTGGTATTCTTAATATTCTCTGTATTATTCTTAATGCTTTTTTTTTCAATAAACATTTGACAAGCCCTTATTTTCACTTTTTTCATAGAAGTCAAGGGGGCAGATACTCAATTAATACTTCTAAAACTCTTTGAAATGCTCCAAAGAAAAGAGGGAAATACAATTATTGTTAATAAAATATCAAACATGGTAGTGATGCACTTCAAAACCACAAGGAACTTATCAAAGAAAGAGGGAGGCTTTCAGAAGGCTGCTAACCAATTCTGTCCACATCCATTTCACCTCTGTGACTAATTGTGATCACTCCCAGGGAGTGCTGTCTCAATGCAATATACATGCAGGCAGCACGCCTCGACAGAAATCCTGAACCACCTCCTCTTCCTCATTTCTTGGCTAAGAAATATAAGGAAAAGACCAATTTAATGGGAGTTTTTATCTCTGTTTCATAATCTGCCACCTCTGATGAAGAGAGCTACTATGCTGGGGAGAGCAAATCTGGAGTAGGATGAGCCCAGCTCAGCACATTCCTCAGAAAGCCTCAAAGCTTGGTCTGCACAAAATCAACTGCATCATTTATTTAAAGGGTTAGAGGATGGATGTCAATAGGAGGATGAACAGCTATGGAACTAAATATTGCAGACAACATTAAGAGAAATAAATGAGTTTGAAGTCAGCACTGATGCTGCTTGGAAGAGGAAAGCACTTCAAGAAGCTTGGTGCCAGTTCATCATCTGCCTTCATCTCATGCTGGCTTTTGCTTACAAATACATGAGCAGAGGAAGCACACAGCAGAAGGCAAACATTGTTAGAAAAACACAAATATTAGAGGAAATAACACTTGCTGTTTTTCATATTCTTTGCCAAACATATTTACGAGAACCAATCCAGCTCACGTGGCAGAGTTTTTTTGAGGGGTAAAAGGGGAAAAGGGATATTTCTAAATATGACAACTCCTCTAAAGAAAAGAAGCTAAAAGTCACTTGGAAAGTAAAATTTACACACCATGTTAGAGGCTGAGAATATCACCAGAGCTTTTTTCTACTACCATTCCATCAGCTACTGGATTTTTTTCCATAATTTCACATTCATGTCACAAGGTTCTATCTTAGATGCTCTCGTGATTCAAGGATATACAGTGTATATATATATATATATATAAAAACTTCCCCAGAAATTGCCTCTGAATATACAAATCAGTCCAGTTCCACTTTTTAAGTTCAACCTTTTCACTAATGGGCAGTAAGGGAGTGCTCAGAGACAGTCCAGAACTGCCACAAAAGCCCAATTCAGCTGTTCCAGGATAAACAGAAAAGAAATATCTTCCCATAATCACCTGCCCATGATAGCAGAAAAAGTGAGATATAACACACACACACAAAAAATCTAGCAAACACCAAAAAAAAGAGAACAAGGAATCCTGTTGGTTAAGCCAGCAAAGATACAACCATTTTCCAGATGTAGGAATAGAGGTTGGAGCTTCCACAACGTGCAGGTTTCAAACCCAAGAGCTTTTCTCATAACTAATGAAGTTACAGATTTTGTTCTCATCAAGACATTTGTGCTTTTTTCCTCGTGGAAACCAGCAGTGTGGTATGTGCAAAAATCACAATCAAGATTAGGGGTGGGGGATCAGGGAACCAGCCCTGAACCACTTGAACTTGTTTCAGGTGAGGAGTGACACGTGGGGTAAAAAAAAAAACAACTCTCAAAACAAGTAACTAAGTAGAGAGGAACAGCAGGGGTACAGTAGGTGCACCTCTATATTTGAAAATAGGTGAGTGACCTCAAACCCTGATAATGAGACCCACAGAGTTAATGAAATCATAACCCTTCAGAGCAGGGAGGAACCTGCTGACACAGCTGGAGAGAATCAGGTAACACAGTGAATTCTGCACTGAGTGTCAGAGGTCACATCCATATGGAGATTAAAGTCCTCTGGAATAAGTAGCACAGGTGACCTTAGATCAGCCACAAGCACAGAGACTTTTCCAAGGAATGAAGCATTAAATCTGAGTGGTCAATAAATCAAAACAGCCGAGAAGGTGCTGGAAATGAGGGGGGGAGGAGGGAAAAACTGCTGTGAACAGGAAGGTGGAGGGATGAAGGGTGACCTGGAAGCAAAAGCAGATTAAAACATGAGTGTCTCTCTCTGCTGGGGTGCTCACTGAGGCTGATCAATGGGGACTGCTGCCCTTCAGCTGGGCACCAATATTCATCCTGGTTCAAGCACACACATCACTTGTGCAGACAAAATCCAAGAGCATAAAACCTCACAGGGCACCTCAGAACAAAGCAGAGTTAATAATTTCCTGTGGGGAGCTTCCTACTGTTGGGCTATTTTAGGTGAGGCAGAGGAGAAAATGCAAAGGAAAGATTTGGTTTTCAATCATAACTTGTAGCAAATGAGCAACATTGTGCTCTCTAATATAGGAGTATTTCCCAGGTGTCCCATTAACACTCACTCCCGCTATTACATGTGGACCACAATTTTTCTCTCATTTGTTCTTTCCTTCACAAATTTATCATGAGAGAAAGGGAAAGAGAATGAAACCAGTTCCCTGGAGAGATTTCTGCTTGCCTGAAGAAAGCAGGTACACACACATCCACACAGGCCAGGCTTATGGTTACTCACCTCTTTGTAAGCAAAAATTAAATTTTCTGCCTCAAGTGTGAGAGCTGATTTCCTCTTAAAACAGGGTTGTTCTTGCCACAGGAAAGCAAAAATAGCGGATTTGGGACCAGGAACTGAGAAAGGCAGTGCCACCCACATCAGTAATGAAGCCATCCTGCCCAAGGTGTCACTGACACAGCCCTTGCAGGCACCAGGAGCTCGCTGCCATTCGCAGCTGCTCTCCACACCCAGTCTTTAAGAAATTAAAAAGAAAAAAAAACCCACAAAACCATAACAACAAAGCTTTTAAGGCTGTCTTGTGCATGCAACAAAATATATTTTGAGGATTAAGCCTTGTGCCTTTCTGAGCATTCCTCCATCACCTGAAATATCTAATGATCATTTCAGGCTTACTTGTGTAAAACAAACATTTCTAATCTACCAAATACCAGAGGTATTTTTAACCCAGTTCAAGGTCGTTCATCAGACAAGAATGGTATTTGTTTAGAGAGTATGAAACACTAATTGTCACCTAAGTCATTAGGCTTTGCAGATTAAGTAAATGGAAGCTGCCAGGAAACAAAGTAGATGCTTGGGCAAAAAAGGATTCTCTTCATTTCAAGTGAAAATTGAATCTTTATTCTCATGTCCAAATAGAATCTGTAAAATTGGGGAGAGCAACCAAGGAAACATGTACTGTACTCCATTTCACTGCTCAAAACAGCACACACAAGGCATAAAGCACTTCTGCTTTTCTGGGGTTTAATTTTATGATGCAAAGGTAAATTTCCCTCCTTAAATTACTTTGATGGGACAACAGAAACACAGGACTTTGTTTGACAGAGGTAGGCAAATAAATAATTATCCATTAATTAACCCTCATTTGACAATCTGTTCCAGAAAGATCCACTGTTACCATTAAATGGTGTGCTTTATGAAACTCTTCTGGTTGTCCTGTTTGACATTCTTAATTTAGAAGACAGGCAGTGAATCCCTCTTTCCACTAATTGCTCTGTGTTTATTAAAATCATAGAGCAGCCTTTGTTACCACTGGAAGAACTGTCCTTTGCAAGAAGCAGAACCAGCAGATAAGACTGGATTTAAATGAGAGATTTCACTGCTGAAATGGGGTGAAGTTTTCATGCAATAGGCAAATCAGGCAAATGGAATTCTGAGGAATGTTACAAGCAATCAGTTCAGTTAATGCACTGGGTACCAGGCCAGCAGGTTCTCAGCTGCTTAATCCTGGGGAAAAGCCCTCTCTCTTGATCACCACTGATTAATTATTTTCAAAGTCTGTCTCATTTTATATCAGGCTTTATACAGCTGCAGTGATTACCTTGGGTTTATCTGATGGAATAGACAAGAAAAGCATCAGAGAAGTCCAAGTATAAGATCCAGCTGACAGCAAAGCAATAACAGGTCATAAAACTAAAATTGAACAAATGCATTTCTAACTCTGAGTGGCAGGAGGAACTTTTCAGTGGTTTCATCATGTACAGACTCCATCCAACCTGGCTGAACTGTTCATTGACCTTCAGTTGTTTTAATTGCTCTATCCAGAAGTGCAAAGCATAAGTGAGGTTTCCAGGATGTCAACAGACATTTTTTTAGTCAGCATTGTTGAAATATGGGGGGATTTCTCACATGAAAAATAAACCCACTGCAGACTGCCCACCACTTCATGCTGCACTATAACAGGCACACAATAAAATATAATCGCAACGAAATAAAGTGAGAATCAACCTGGAAACTGTTTCCCATAGACCCACATTTAAACTCCTGGCCCCAGCTTACACTGCTAATGACAGAACAATAATTTAAAGGTCAGAATTCAGAAGCTGTCAGGGTCTGTACATCTCCTGTTTTACACGGATGACTCTGTCAAAGCTTCACCATTTATACTCCTTTTTCTATTCAAGATTCTGCAGCTCTCTTGAGCCTATCAACTTTCACTTTTTAATCTTCTTTACCCAAGAACAAAGGTGCAAGATTAACATTTTAACATTCCAGTCGAAGGCTGTAACCCAAGGAAATCCCAGAAGGGAAATGTGGAGATCTCTGCTCTGTAACTGGGCATGCACAAGTGGGTGCTGCCACAACACACAAACTGAGCTGATCTCTCATCTTGTTTCCTCCATGTCATTTATAGTACTAACTCTATGATTTTATGTAGCAAAAAAGTTGGTTTTGAAGTCAGTGTACAGCTTGTTCTACACAAATTTAGCTTTTTTTTGTTTGGCAACTTGCAACAATAAAGATATTTCACCCAGGCTTAAAATGTGGATTACTACAAAAAGGCTGCTTGAATCAGTAAAGACAGAGTGCTAACACACCCTTCTCAGAGATGAAAGAACTATCAGTTAAAATGTTATTTTTTTGTTCTCAGCATCCAAGAATCCCACTCTTCTTCCATTCTTATTAAAATTGACAGTCTTTGACAATGATTAGGTAGATTTTCCATTTTAATTAAGCATTCAGCTTGAAGTGAAAAGTTAAGACATAACTTTATAATGGCACAGAAGCCCCTGTATCCTGTAATCTGTGCCACAGGAACAAACTGGAGAGCAGCATCACAAGCCTCCCCCCACACTGTGTCACAGCTGTGACAGAGAGAGACCACAACTCTGAGAGTCTGAGGAAGTCTGAGAGTTTGATCCTTGAATCAAATTCAATCCTCACTGCCATCACTCAAAGGACCAAGAGAGCTCTTGACTCTTGCAGATTGTTCTATTTGGAAGGGGGTTTTTGACCATGAGATGGAAATTTGCCCCCCAATAACTGAGCACATTTATTTTGTGATGCAGCAGATGCAATAATTGCATTTCCCTGTGCCTGTAGGAAACCAGACAGACACTGGCTTAGCTCCAGGACACTTGACAAAGCATATTTGCATTAGAAGCTCAGAGGAGTTAAAACTGAAGGGGAAGTCTCAATTTCCCAAGAGCTTTTGAATGTCCTGTTCTTGTGTTGGCAATGAAATCTATTTGAAATCAACAGTTATTAGACATTTAAATAGCAGGAAGACATTTGGATATTTTTCTAGATGCTGGCCAGAAAAAAATAAATCATGCATATAAGTCTGGAAAGGAGGTTTACTTCATTCACCACAGAAAAGAGGGATTGCTCTGTTTTAGCAGGAACTTGTCACAACTGGGCAAGTTGCAGAAAAAACGCAGTGAAGTTGTCCCTTGAAAGCATCCCAGCAGCTTGTCAGATTTGACAAAGTTTCATTCTTACCAGAAAACAACAGGCCTCCTCACCTGGTGAATTTTTCCTTGGCCGTGGTAAGACTATCAGCAAATGCAGAGATGGATTAGAACAGTCATTAAGGAGACAGAGCATAAAAAATGAGCCACAGGAAGGGTCAGAGCAATGAGGGTGAATGAAGAAGACCACGTGCCCTGTCACCAGCACTGCAGATGTGAAGGAAACAACCAAGGGAGAGAAGCAGATGTTCCTGTTAAAGCTGTGCAAATTTCATGGCTGCTTTCAAGGATAATGGAGCAGCCATAGGTGGCAGGAGAGGACATGTCATTCCCTTCTGCAGTGCTGGTTGGGCTCCCCCAAGAGCCATTGACTTTAACAGCAATGCTCCACCATCTCCTGTCTGAGAAAGTTAAAGGTGACCTGGCACCGTTGCCATTAGTTTCACTCTTCCCACAAGGGTGGTACTCTAAATAAAGCAGTTGGGTTTTCCTCTTGAAGTCAGCATATTAAAAAGGGGAAACTTCTAACCAGTTTCTTCTGATCATATTATCAAAAAAAAAAAAAAAATTCAACCCACAGTTTATGCAGAGGTTTTCTACCCTTCAAAATTGTGTTGACTTTAACTCACTAGAAAGCACTTTATGCCAGTGTGAGTGGCTTTTCTTGATCTCAAAACACACATTGCCTTGCAATATAAATTATCAGAATAGCAGATAGCTATGAAAACCCATGGACATTGTGAGATTATATTCAGTGCCCTTTTGATGCTTCCTCCAGCTCCATGTCCCAGCAGGGACAGGGTGGTTTGCAGCTAAGGTTTGCATTAGCTGTTCCTACAGAGCAGCAGCAGCTCCATAAAGGCACATTCCTCTGCAAGACTCCTTGCTTGAAGGTCCTGAGAGCCCAAGAAAAGGTCAGCCTAATCTGCAGTGAATCCCAGCAGCAGGAGGCAGTGACAGCTGCATTAGTGCCTCTGTCTGTAATGAGCTGCCAGGTTCTCCTCAGCCCTGTCCAACACCCTGGACAGCCCATGGAAAAAGACTCCCCTTCCATTCACACCTGCTCAGCTCCTGTTATTTTCAAAGCTTCTCAGGATGCTGTGTGGGGTTGGACTGCCTCCCTCACACTGTTCTTTGAGCTTTTAAATGTGAACTTCTGGCAGGCTCTGCTTTAAACAGGAACTGCAGTCCTGCCTCCTGCTGCTGGGCTCCCTCCACTGCCCACGCCAGAGGACTCGTGTCCAGCAGCATCATCTCTGCCCAGCAGGCAGCTCCCAGCAGCAGGAACCTGGCCAGAACCCCATTAATCTCCTTCAGTCAGCACAGTCCAAGAAAACAGCAGAAATTCTGTCTCTTATCTGGATAAGAAGGAATAAGACAAGCCAGAGAGAAAAGCCACCAGGCAATTTTTCTTTGGTGAATTTGTACTTATCAACAGCCCTGAGAGCTCCAGCTCACTGCGAGCCAAGCACCTGTCTGAGGGCACTTCCCAACAGCAGCAGGCAGGTCTGGCTTAGGGACAACAACCCCGAGGTAAAAGGGTCTGTTTCTCATTACTGATCCATCGAGGCTCCCTGATCTCATGTGACTGCACCTCGTAATTATCTGCAAGGGCCTCTTTTGAGCACAAGAAATTGCAAGAGTTTCTTTCTAGTGACTATCCACCTTCAGAGCATGCAAAGCTGACCAGCTGAGATTAAACAATATAATTTACAGGTTGGTTTGTGCACTACCACTTCCCTGAAGAGATCTCAGTTGTCAGCACACTGACAGTCCTGGCTAGCCCAGTTTAATTCTACCTTGGCAAACAGAAATTTCAAGGAAAAGAATTCACCCCCTTGAACTGCCTTGACTTTTCTTTAATGAAATAGTCTGGGCCTTTTAATGTAAAAATCCCTACATTTCTGCATTTAATAAAATATGAGTTTTGCTTAACAAATATATAATTTTATTGTTAGGGAACAGTCATGGTGGTATTCAACATGACAATGCAGAAATAGAAATGGCTTTTCAAAAGTCTTTTGTTATTTCATATGTGATTAAGTGCCTGCAAGCTTAATGTTTAAATACTTCTAACAAAGTAATTTACTTTTTACTCCTGAATTGCAGGTGAAGTATGTAGTAATTTTAATTGCAGTCTCCAACAAGCTGCTTCTGAAAATGGCAGTACAGAATCTAAGGTAAAATTTACCCTTTATTTTTGGGCAAAGGTTAAGGGAGAGACAGAAAATGTGGAAGATTTAAAAGATACAAAAATGAGTATAAAAAACTTACAGTGTTTGAACCAAGAAAATACAGCAAAATATATGTTCCACTGTGAATTGGTGGCTGTGATAAGGCAGGATACATCTAGAATGAATATTTTAATTCATCCTGAAATCAGTGGCAGATGGCCTGAGGTTATCATAAATTTGTACACTTTGGAAGTAGCCTCAGCTGAGAAGGGATCTGGCTTCAGCAACCAAACCACACAAGAGCTCACTTACAACAAGAAAACAGGTTCCTCTCTATCCTGTTCCATGCACTCTGTGTTCTGTGAGGCTGCAAAATAATGATTTATCTTCAATCACAATTCAAAACTACACCAGACTGATGAGCTGACAGCAAATGTGCTCCTCATTTGACCTGGCCATGTATAGAGTGCTCCTAACTCCAAGTTATGCAAAGCAATGGTTTACAAGGCTCAGCACCAGAGAGAATTAGGCCTTCAGATATTAAAAACATCTGACACTTCACTCAGAGAGTCCTACTTTTACCTGAAGGAGGTTTGTCATGCAAGTTTCCTTAAAAAAAGCAGGGAAGCACCAGAAACCACATCCAGTGCCAGCACTGAAGTTCCACATGGGGTGAGTAAATTGCACATTTCAGCATCACCTGCTCCTCAGAGGCTCTTGACACATCCTAGAGCAAGAGTTGGACAAGAAACCATCACAAAGATGTGATTCCCCCAAGTACCAGGACAACTCCAAAGAAGGGAACATCCACCTGAGAGTCCCTGAGCCAAATATTCTGCACTGGGGGTGGATGGGACAGTCGAAGAAAAGTGTGATAACCATAAAATGATCAAATCATGGATAGGTTTGAATTAGAAGGGACCTGAAAAATCACCTAATTCCAACTAGGAGTGCCTGCCATAGGCAGGGACTCCTTTCTCTATCCCAGGTTGCTCCAAGCCCCATCCAATCTGGCCTTGGACACTTCCAGGGATGGATCAGCCACAGCTTCTTTGGGCAACCACCCCCACAGTTAAGAATTTTTTCCCAATATCCCACCTAAAGCTGCTCTCTTTCAGTTTGAAGCCATTCCCCCTTGTCTTGTCACCACAGGCCCTTGTAAATGAGTTAATCTCCATCCCTCTCATAGCCTCCTTCATCCCTCCCGAGGATTTCCCTGCTCTCTCTGCACAGAGCCCACAGTACAGCATTCTGATGGACCCAGCTGGCAAATGATTCCCAGAAAAGAACTTGGAAGAGGCTTCAAGTATGTCTTCCAAACTGACTGCAGCAGTGGGGCACCTGAAGGCCTGAACCACTGAATTTCATATAAATTTCACTCTCTACATAAGTTTCAATATAATTACCTTAAATATCAAGTACTTTAAATATCAATAGTAAAATCTCAGACCACCAACAGCTTCCTTTAGCTACAGAGGCTGCCCTTTTTCATTCCTCTTGAAGCCTATTGAGCCTGTAAGGCAGGGTGGATTTGTTCCCAGTGTGCCCTGGCTTCACATTTATTCTTGCTCACAGGCAAGGCACTGAGAGCACTGAATTGCCACCTGTGGGTATCTTTTACAAGCCAGTGAACAGCAGGGTGTGTCAAAAGAAGAACTCAGCTCCCTTCCTACTGAGAACTATTCCACTTTTCAATTTGTACTCATTAAATTCCTCTAACTATTAGACAAGAAATCAGATATGTTATTTGGCAACAAACCTAGCATCTATTGGCAATGGTCTAGGAAAAAAAACCCCAGCATTATTTCTCCTTCAAGAATGCATTTTGCTCTCTAAGATTAAAAGGTGCAGTCTTTTGAAAATCATAACACATTTCTCCTTTCATTTATTTAAAATCATTGACATTTTATCAGGAACTTCAGTAACACATTGTTATTCAAAGAACACTGAAGTTGGGTAAGAGAGAATAGATTTCTATTTCTTCTAACACTCCTGTCAGTTCAAACCAGAAGGGTACTTTTTTTAGTTAACTTTTTACACGTCCATCAAATTTCAGAAAAAATTCTAGTCAGTAGAGAAGAAAAAACTGTTAATCTAGAGTCCTATCAAACCTGAAAATACTGCAAGTGGAGAAACAGACATATTTGTGCATTAAACACCTTGTCAGAATTGGGGCTACCCTCTTTAAAAGAGTTTCTCACCTCGTACTTCTCCTTCCTGGCATTGTGAGAACAGAGCTGTGGCTGATCATGATCCACACCTTAAAGCACAGGTGAGTTCCATGTGAGAGGTGGATGGCAATTACCAGCATGAATAGATTCTGTTAGAGATCCAACATGCTGCCAGTCCAACACATTATCCTTTGTCAGCTTCTGGGTGATTTTAAGCACCTGTATAGGGCTGGATTATCAGGCAGTTTATGTTTTATGCACACAGACCATTTATGGGGAGTCTGTTAGAAGTGAAAACAGCTTTGTTTGCAGGATTCCCTGAATGGTTTCCTCAGATACCTACACACTGGAAGGTGCTGCTTTCATGGGGCTGAGCAGGGACCCTTTTCTCTCTGCTGACACCTCAGACCACACAACAACATGGGAAGTGATCAATTAAAATACTGAGAGACAATCCTGGAGCAGGGATGGAGTGACCGGCTTCTGGCTGGAAGCAGAGAGAAAACTTCCAGTAAGCAATCAGGCCTGGGTGTAAAAGTAAATGCAAGGTGGTTTGTGTCTTGTCTTCAGAAGTACTGAACCAAGGCAGGCAATTAGGCAAAATGAGAATGGACACAGTGAAACAACTTGTTATTTGTTTGTTATTCACTAACATCTGATAGAAACTCCACAGAAACAAAATCCCTTCCTGGAGGTCTTTGCCTTGCTTGGAACTCATTACCCCAGAGACTGGAGATATCACTGATGCTATTTTAATCCACTAAGCTGCTGTTGCTTAGCTATGTGGCAAGTCTTATAAAACTCTGCTCAGCACAAAGCAAAATCTTCTCTCTCCTGGCAAGAAGTCCTTGAACTTGAAGGTTTGACTCTCTGGCAAGTCAGACTGTGGCAAAATGACTAGTTGTAATAGCAGTGCAGGATAATGCCTTATATTTTCAAATTTCAGGTTTTGCTGTACTGTATTAGTGCACATCCAGCAGCTCTTGTCACCAATAATTACTATCCCACAGCAACTACACTAAAGTACCCAGCAATTAACTAATTTCATTTTGACAGTTTTAGAAGCAGAAGAGGAGAAATATTGATGTCTCCAAAGCACAGTCAGCAGCTGACACACATCTTCTTTCTATCCAAAGGAGCTGCTGTCAAATGAACTGCTTAAAAAGGTATTTGAGGTGGTTCTATAGAATACAGCAAGGATGCACTGCAGAGCCTCCTGCAAGTATTAATTCTTGGGGTGCTATTAAGGTTGGTACAAATGAAAAACACTCCTTGGTGGCAAGAAATGACAACCTGAGCAAAGTAGTATTTATAGATGGCCAGCATTTTAAAGGCTGAGCAAGTTTTGAGAATAGACATTTCCTCTAAAAACTAAAGTAAATCTTGACTTTTTCAGCAATATGCACTAAATATTTAATAAGGGATCCTGGAGCTCAGGAAGGTTTAAGACACTGTGTTAGAATATTGAACTAATAAGCTCCTCCAGTAAGCCTCTAAACACGTATAGTTAAACATTACCTAGTTTATTTTAATTATTTAACACAGAGACTGAAGGAGGTTAATGTGACCCAGTGGACTTGTTTATGTTGAAAACTATTGCCTCTCCTTACTCAAAAAATCTGCATGCTGAGCTGCATCAGAGCACAGAGCTACAAGGGAGCCATAAGGAACAGAGGTTTACAGCTGCCTGCCAACACCAGGGTGGGAGTGTTTGCACCAGGGCTGTGCCTGCATGGAGACACAGCCCATAAACAAAGCCAGGCCCATTAATTTTATTTACATCACTTGGAGAACTAATATAGTTAAGTTAGAGGTGTAGCTGAGAATGCCCTGGATGATGGGGGATATTGCTCGTTTCCAAAATTTAGTTTTAGAAATATAAAAACCCCCATGATTTACTCTTCAGTTCACAAATCTTAATAGCTAATGGTCCTTCTCTTTCTTCAAACTGTGGATGATGCTTCACTTGGATCTTCAGCCTGGTCCTCCAGCTACTACAGGAGAGGAAGCTGATTTCACTAAGCCACAGAAAACAAAGAAATAACTCACATCACCCTGAAAAACTCAGGTGATAGTGGATAGGTACTAAATACTGTGGAGAGAAAACGAGATTTGCAGTGTTCCACATCCATACAAAAAGAAGGACATGAGGGAAAAGAAACTATTCATGGCCCCCATGAGGAAAGGGGGGAATAATCCAGTTTTAAGCAATGACATCTAAGACCCAGCGTATTCACCTGGATATCTCTTCTTTAAAAAGATTAAAAGATAGTCTTGCTTAAGTAAAAGGCTTGAGTTTCATTTTAACTGGGTATCTTGTTTATCAAAAGAAATCTTGTTCAACATTTGCTTTCATTTGTCCTTGGGAATGCAGCACAAACTGAGGCTTATGTCCCTTCTTGTACATGGAATGCAAAATCATCCATCTCATGCACAGCAAAACGTGCCAATGAACAACATGGCTTAGCTCTGCAATGTCTCTGTTTCAGAGCTATCATTTTGATTCTGTAAACTGGTATTTATAAAATAAAGGTTGTTACAGACTAAGGAGAAAAGCCACTGAGAGCAGGAGTCAGGGGACCCTTGGAGGATCAGCTGGCAGGGGGAAGCACTGGAGTTCACTGTGCTAATGGACACCCAGCAGGGAACATGAAATGAAAACGTTGCATGTGTTTCCTAGAAACAGAGAATCCTCAGTGCTGGAGCAATCCTATCACCAGATCCAGGCACAAAGCCCTCTGCTGCTCTACCATTGGAGATCTGCTGGCTCAAAACTGCACAATCTGCCCAAAGGGATGGGAAATTCCTATTTCAGCTTCACCAGAGACCTGTTCTGCCACCTCGAGCCTTTCTCAGCACCATCACCTTCCTGGAGGTGATAAACATGGGTGACCATGACTGTGGTTTGTTTCTAACTCATTGCTCTGCTTCAGTGAAAGGTGTGGGGTTTTTTTAACCTTCACTAGATCCAGGTGCCTGAATTCCACAGCTATTCAATTTCCAAGTTTTAAATAAGTTGGGGTTTGTGCTTTGGAGCTTTGCCCTCTAGAAAAACAAAACTTCATGAAAATTACTGATCTCAGAGTAAAAACAACCTGATTTTCAAACAAAGCTGAGGTAAAATAATGTAAAACCTCCAAGTAACATCAACATCATCTTCAATCACCTAAAAATCTCAGGGAAATCAATGGAGCAGAAACTCATCCACATAAAAAAGGATATAATAATTAGTGATTCAAATGTTTTATCTGAGAGTGAACCCAGGGGGTACCAGAGTCTTTTTTAACCTCAGTCCTTAAAAAAAAACCCAGCATGTTTAAGTCTTAATTTTGTTGCCTTATTTTTCCTTTTCTGCAGGAATTTCATTAGTGCTTTGCTTTAAAGCTCTCCCAGAACTCGGTTATGTGCCCGCAGAGCTTTTAAAGGAAAAGCACTTACTCACTTGGCATCTCCCTCCAGCCCCTCCTAGCTCTAATTACAAGGTACAGATTAAAAATACAAATTAGTCCTATCATTGCATCCTTGGCCTCTTGGAAAAAAAAAAAAAAAGGAAAAAAGACCAAAAGCACACACAGCAAAATCACAAACAAAACCCCAAAGGAAAAAAAAAAAAACCAAAAACAGTGGAGCATCCAACCTGAGGTAAAATGTTGAAGTCAGCAGCTTGTACTGGGATAGGGAGGAAGAAAAAATGAGGTCCAATTTAAAAAAAAAGTTCATTTCAAAGCTCACATGCCCATGGCAGTCTTGCTTGAGTACAAAGTTGTGCAGCAGGCAGGTGACATAATTAGGTCACTGGGGGCAAGGCTTCTTAGAACTATTATATAAAGAAATCCATAAAAGTTCTCAAATGACACTCCTTCCAGGTTTCAAGAAGGTTCAAAACAGCAACTCTGCAAGCAACCTGGTATAAGTTCTTCCATTGCAGTTATACATTCCATCATTATTCTGTGCTCAGCTTGAAATTATTTATGGGATCCTGCTAAACATGTTTTATAACTTTGTCACTGAACACAAAACAACATTAAAGAAATTAAAGGTCAGCTACTATTGGTGTTTCCCTGTCATTTGAGGATGAGGAATGACATTGTTCATGTAACAAATGTGGCTAATAAGAGACTTTTCAGGTTGGATTTTCAGAAGAGTCTTAAGGGAACACTGAAAACAATGACCTTTCCTGCTCAGCTTTTGTTGATGATATCTAATGGAGGATATTTAACCCAATGGATGATATCTAATACACGATATCTCAAAGGGATTATATCTAATAATCAAAATCTAATGGACCTGAAGCCAAGTGTGAGCTGGACACTCACACATGGGAGCAGCACAGGTTGTGCTGGGAGGGATGGATCCCAGTGTTTGGGTCACAGTGTGCTCTGACAGCAACCTGTGACAGGTGGAGGCACTGCAAAATAACATCTGTCCTGCTCCTTCAGAACTTTCAGTCCTTCAGGGTTAAGAAGGGATTGAAATTCAAGGTGCACACATGATTCCCCTTTAGGAAATCACTGTGAAATAGAGAGCCTTTCTAAACTCAGCAAACCACACCAATCTCCTGTTCTCTGCAGCAGTTCCTTTTACCCTGAAACATTTCATGATTATTTCAGAACATGCTGGACTGTTTGATTGATAAATATCATAATAAAAACAAGCAAATTGAAATGGAACCAGCTAAAGAGAAGAAACAACTTGCTTAGGACAGAAACAAAGCATTGTTCTTATCACCTGTAGCCAATCCCAACACTTGGAACAAGACACCAGCATCAGGATGAACTTCACAGCAGCCTGCTACACCAGTGCTATGACTGCATAAATCATCTCTTGATTAGACTGAATCATTTCATAATGAATGCACAGGACCAAATCCCAGTACACTGCTAAGCTGTGCCCTTAAAACTTCCCAACTCCCCCAAAACTCCCCAGTTTGATATGGATTATTTGATATGTCTGCCAGCTAGAGCTGTTCTGTCCTCTCCATGGATATTCCATCTTTTATCACCTGGAGCATACACAGCACTCTCCCACAGGGCCAGGCACAGACCTAGATTAATAATGCTAATGAAATATCTTCCCTGGATGGCATAATTAACCCTAAGTAAGGAACCTCTTTATTTTTAAAAAAATTCTCCTTCAAAGCAATTTTTTCCTTTAGGCTTTTAAGCCAACCAGATAAATCCAACAGCTGGGAGAGTCATGGAAATCAAACAGCCCCAATTTCCATAGTGCAGCATCAGATATTACATTCAGCCAGTGCTGGTGTTGATAAATTTGAAACAGTTTTGTGTCACTGTATCTGCAAGCAAGTTCAGAAGGAGGTGAACAAGTTGCCAAAATCTTGTTTCATTCCAAGATTAAGGGCTATAACAAAGGTCAAGTCTGTACCAGCTCCAAGCTTGTATTTTTTTTTCCATATAGCAATTTCCCTCACTTCATTGTCTCCATATTCTTGCCTAAAACCATCATAAAGACCCGTGGCTGGGACTAAGTCACTTCTACATATTCAAAAGGAAATACTGTGGATTTACTGTTAATAACTCAGCATTTATAGCCCTGCTATTCTAGGGAAATAGTCTGTTCTGATCTCATATTTCCTGCTTGCAACAAACAGCACTATCCTTGTTGCAACCACTTAATGCCATATTCACACCCTAGTAAACACAAGTATTTTCTCTTAAACTTAAAACCACCTCCAAAGAAAGCAGGTGTGATACTTCCTAAAATAGATTTGCACAGTTAAAGCTCTCTCTTCAACATGAGAAAGTCCCACAAAAATTAAAATTCATATGATAGTAACATTTTGGGTATCTAGGTAGAGCCAGAATTCAATCAACAAAACAGAGCTTTTTTAATTTTTAACATCTGGTCTCTTGCAACTAAATGCTGAGAGTCAATGCATTTTTTTTTAATTGTTCTTGGCTAATTAGTAAATAGTGCAGCTGACAGCAAGATATATTTTCTCTCACAGTTCAGAGTCCACACACAAATAGCTAAAAAATACAGCAGTGACACTGAGGTGAACTGCCCACACTTTCACCCTGATAGATTGTTAGCCTTGGAGGTGAGCTGGAGCTCATTTAAATACTGGCACACACATAAAGTATTACAGGTCCGAGCACTCAGCATAAAATCATGACATTTGCTTATGATTTAGTTATGATGTATGCTTATAACATAAATGCTAAACATCCCGACGCTATACAAGATGCTACAAACTTTAAGACACATAATTTACATTTTAAATAGACTCAGAAACACAGATAGGGCTTCTAACACGAGGATACGAACATGAGGAACGTGGGACTGCTCAAGGTCAAACCTCATTACAAAGCCTGCTAAGATGAGGATCATTTCTTAAGCTGTGCGGAATTAAATTATTTGTCGGCTCTATCAGGCAGTAAATACCTGCCTGCTTTAATTGCTGTTGATGCAGCCTAATAAAACTCGGAAAGGAAACGCTCAGGCACAATTTCATTTCCTTTCTCAGGTGAAGCTCTGCCTGATAAGCAGCGGCCGGGCAGGTCCTGGCAGGTCCTGGCAGCGGTGTAAGACAAAACAGGGACATGTCCCCTCCTCACCGGCTGACCTGACCCCTGCCCTTGGGAAACCTGGAGCAGCAACACACCTGAGGAAACTAAACACCGAGCTGTGCCTCTCCTGGATATACAGAGGCAAATAAAAGGTGAAGTAAGGGAGAAAATCCGGTGGAAATTTGGGAGAATGTGTTCTGGGTGGCGCTGCTCCGGCAGGACCCTGCGGCTGTCGCGCTGCTGCCATCCAGCGGGATCGGGATGGGTCAGAGCACGGATAGAGACACAGGGACCGAGCCCCGAGGACGCGGGGATGCTCCTTGTGCCCCTCCCTGCCAATGCCCAGCGAGGCTGAAGTTCGCGGAGAAAGGGAGATAAAGCAGGGGCTGAGGGAGGAGTCGCTGTGAGAGCCTGATCTTTCTGCACCAGGATAAAAGGGGAAGTTCCTGCCCAGACTCGCTCCTGAGGAATCACCCCATGGACTCGATCCACTTCGACCCTGCAGCTCTTTAGCTGGTTTAAGATGCTGGAGCTGAGAGAGGAATGGTTACACAGAGCTTTGGAACGAGCAGGATCTTACCTGTCTTATATCAAGATCTCACCTATCTCATATCAAGCACAAATTCCAAGTCTTGGCACCTTGAATTTCATTGCACTTAAAATGGAAGTTCAGCACATACCTTGCATAAACCCATTTGAAAAAAAATCCTACTGGCTGCTAATCTGCTGTGATAGGTATCTAAATATCTTGTTAAATCTAGCTTTAAAAGCTTGCATCTGCCTTGGTTCAGCACTTGGGAGATCAGAATATGCGTAGAGCAAAATGAGACTTTGATATTCTGCTATCTACTTATCATCTCCTCATAGATAACAGAGGGGCTAAGAATTTGTAAATGATAGCAGAACGTTTTCATTAGCAACATCATTACTTGTGGATGATGAAGCAGAGACAGTGACAACAATTTAAAGCCAACTCCAATTGTTAGGGTACAGTCTACAGGGCGATTTATGGAGAAGGTAAATTTCTGATGCTAATAGGACTCCAAAACAAGGCATCAATGGCACAAACTCCTCCAAAACAAGGAGAGTGGGAGGGAAGCAGGGGGGAAGTGGGCTGACTTGGGACCAGAAAAGAGGAAAAGACAAAACTTTCCTCAGCAGTTCAGCTGCACAATCAGTACTCTACTCTGTGAGATGCTGCTGAGACAGAGGAACAAGTGTCAGTCTCTGTATTTTTCATACCTTCATATTTCCTGTAAAATTGCTACAAGAAACATACAATTATCATTTATCCCCTTTAATTTAACCCATCTTTAAATCCCCCTACACAGAATTCTCAACAAGACTTGCACAGCACCTAACATGAAGAATAAGCTCAGCTTTGCACATTTCTACCATGTTACTTCTCAACTGAATTTTAAACTTTATCACTTGTTTGGAGGCAGGAGCACAGACTTAGCAGAAAATGTACAATATATCATTTGATCCCAGTCAAGAGGTTATGTTATCATTAGTGCAGACCTATTTATCTCCCTCTCATTTCGTCATTCAGAAATTCAAATGCCATTTCTGAATTTCAATTGGCTTATCAAGTGCTCAATGACATCATGAGATCCTGTCTCCACTGAAAGGGGTTTCTGCCTTTCTTCATCCTTGCAGACCCACGTCCTGTTCACCCTGTCACGCAGTCCTTTCACAAAGCAGATAGCTTCAGTCATCAGATTTATGCAAAAAACACTGAGTAGCTCTCATTGCCCCAGAGAGCACTTTGCAGTTGGATGCTGTTTTTATACACACTCCTACTGAAGCACGGTGTTTATCCCTGTGATTTTCATACCGATTTCCTTTTATATTCAGAATTACTTTGCTGATTGTTTTATTTACAGTGTTATAACCTCAATGACCCCTTCTCTGCTGGAGGCACTACATGCTGCCCCTCAACTTCATGGAACGAGGGTCAATCCCAGGGTACACAATGCCTGTGCTCTCACCTCCCTCACCTGAGACACCAGGACCCCATTTCTCCTCTCCCCATCCCCACAAAGCCAAGAAGCAAATCAGTCCCTCCTCACCACACTAATGTAAGAGCAGTGGCAATTAGCAACATCCACTCAGCACGGCCATCTGCTGAGGCTGCCACAAACCAGACATCTTTCCACAGCTTGTCCCCTGACTGAATTCATCACTGCACAACAGGCAGCTTTCCCTCGGTCAAGGAGTGACCCTGCTAATAATATTTATCATCTAACAGATCTCAGACTGAAAGGTCTTGTCATATTTTACAACAAAAATACAGTGAGCAAAACCCAATAAATAAGAGTAAGTGTCTTTGCAGTGCCTTTTGACCAGCTCAGCTAACAGACTCTGGACTGAGAGAGGCTGGAAATAAGTTTGGGAAGGAGCTGCCCAGTCACTTGCCAGCTCTGATAGGTGTGTGCCTGTACTGGCCAGCACAGTGCAATGATCCTATTTAAGTGTGTTGT
The DNA here is from genome assembly GCA_013398995.1 of Alaudala cheleensis. Lineage (NCBI taxonomy): Eukaryota > Metazoa > Chordata > Aves > Passeriformes > Alaudidae > Alaudala > Alaudala cheleensis. Next base: position 49,207 of record VWYE01002472.1, read on the forward strand.
TTTCAATCTAACCCTGACCCCTGGCTCTGTTCTGCAGCTGAGACCTGTGGGCTCCCAAGACATGAAGTGTTCACCATGCACACAAGGGTTCCATACCCCATCTCTGAAATGAGAATAATCACACTTCCTTTGCAAAGCAGTTCATGTTGCTGATAAACACCTTCTATTGCTGTGATTGGGCTGCCAGGGGAGTTACCCCAGCAGATCACTGCTTATTTAGGCTGCAGAATTTGGGGCAAAGACCCTTTTCTTTTTGGGAGAGACGATACAGAGAAAATGCTGAATCACCTTTATTCCTGGTAAACTGGTCCTTCTGCAGCCACAGTTCTTTTTAATGCTGCTTTGATGCTGTTCTTGCTACAGCCAAAAGGAAAATGGAAATGATTTTGCAAAAAACCCTACTCAGGTTTTGGGTTTGATCCAGAATTCACTCAATCCAAACCCCTTGATACTGGGGAAGGGTCAGGAAAATTCTTCCACAGTCACTACTGGATTAGATTTGCTGCCCCAGAAGGGAACATGTTTTCAGAATAAACTCTCTTTTCTCTCTAGCTTGGCACGAACTGCCATGTGATGCAGTCTGATAAAAGGATGTTTCATTACATTAACATAGCAGACTTATTTGTCAGTGGCAGACTAATTATCTTGGCTCCTTGTTTGGGGACTGTGGCATCCCTTGCAGTAAATTGCATTTTGCTGAGGGCAGCAATTTTTACTCCAATTCTAAAGAATGTCAGCACAAAGTTGTGGGGTCTTTTATATTTTCAAATAAAATATTAAAAATAGTGTGTATAGGGGGGAGAAAATAGCCCATCTGTCACAGTATTTCTGAATGAAATATCAAACTATTTCTTTTTTCTATATAATTCAAACAACAAACAACATTGAACATAGGTCTGATAATAAAAGCCATTATATTGTCTCCATATTCCTGAAACCTTGGAAGAAGAACAAAAGCTGAAAAATTACCTCTATGCCAGTAAATTATTAAACTCTATTGTCAGCAGCCATTCCTAAAAACAGACAACAGAGTTGGACACCCAGCCAAGCAAGTGACAACCCTAAAGAACAACTTGCAGAGCAATCAGACTTTTTTTTTAAACAAATATGCATTTAGAAACACTGAAAATAAAATTATCAGCTACATTTTTTTTTCCAATAGGGTGCATGTAGAGGACTGCAAGGACCTTTCTGCATTCAAACTCTTTTAGATGAGAAATTTCAGTTGACTTAGTTTTGGTTGGTTTGGGTTTGGGTTTTTTTTGTTTGTTTGTTTGGCGGGGGTTTTTTTGGGGGATTTTTGTTTTTTTTTTTTTTTTTTCCAGTTGGAAGAATACCAGCATCTGCTGAAAGGGCTCAATGGACAGAAATCATCAGCACAGCCCCAATTCATGCCAGACTCATGTATGTTACTGGGGTGAGTTAAGCCAACTGATATGATATTCTCCTTTCTCAAGTTATATTCAGATTTGATTTTAATATTTTCAATAAATTATGTTTTCTAAAGACAAATCTGAGGAAGCTTAGTACCAAGTGTCAGTGCTGACACAGAGTCTGAAGATCTTGCTGTTTGATCTCCTCTGAAAAGGGCATCTCCTCAACAAGGCAAGTCAGGAGAGACTTCATGTCCCAGTCAGAGGCAATCCAGGGACACCACAAATGAGGTGTCTGCTCTCTATCACCCTCCTG
>VWYE01002472.1:50970-106383 GCA_013398995.1 Alaudala cheleensis
CTTTTTTTTTTTTTTTTTCCAGTTGGAAGAATACCAGCATCTGCTGAAAGGGCTCAATGGACAGAAATCATCAGCACAGCCCCAATTCATGCCAGACACTCAGGTATGCTACTGGGGTGAGTTAAGCCAACTGATATGATATTCTCCTTTCTCAAGTTATATTCTGACTTGATTTTAATATTTTCAATAAATTATGTTTTCTAAAGACAAATCTGAGGAAACTTAGTACCAAGTGTCAGTGCTGACACAGAGTCTGAAGATCTTGCTGTTTGATCTCCTCTGAAAACGGCATCTCCTCAACAAGGCAAGTCAGGAGAGACTTCATGTCCCAGTCAGAGGCAATCCAGGGACACCACAAATGAGGTGTCTGCTCTCTATCACCCTCCTGCTATGTAGAAGAAAATCTCCTAAGTAAAGAAAGGAAGCTGTGGAAGGGACATACAGAACACAAAAGATGCTTTAAGGTTTTACACTCAATCTGAAAATAAAATGAGCCCAAAAGACTACCTTGGTACATTTAGATTTTTGCTTTACAATCACTTATAATCTCACTTTTGCTATCAGGCAAAAGCAGCCAACATGATGCAACACCCTACAATCAGCTGTTACACACCCCAGGTCTGCTAAACACAGATCCTGCTAAACACAGATCCTGCCACTCCACCCCAGCTAATTTGCAACAGTTTGTGCAAATGAAAGCCACCAAAAGAAATCTGCTTATTCCAAAATATTCACTCCATCTTAAGATGCTACTTGAAGGAAACACAGGTATAAAACAGAACTGGTATTAGGAGGATGCAAGAAGAAAATAAAGCCAAGAGAAATCTTGCCTCACACTTCCCTGGTCATTATTTCTCAAAAATCACATAAATCAAAAGAACAGTGACCATTGATGGACTGCAAGGCACATGGATGACATCCATAAGGAGAAAAAATAGGTGGAGATAAAGACAGGGAATAAATAAATAAAGGCAGGCCCAACACTAAGTAACAGAACTGTTGATCCTAGAATTTTCCACTCATAACTTCTGGCATGTCTGGAGGTATTGTTAAAGATTGCCACCCTGGAAGATAATGAATGTCAGGTGTAGCTTCCATGTCCAGTGTGATGAGGAGAGATTACCCTGCTGAAGCCTACAAGACATCTTTAATCTCCTGATTTAGAATCCATTGTCTGCTATCAATTGTCACTCTCCTGAAGGAATGCAAGGATGCTGCCAAACACTGAAAAACAGCTGCAGCAAAGGGCTACCAGCAGCAACCCCCAGGTGCTCTGCCAACAAAACACTTAAATGTTAGTTAAAAAAAAGAAAAAAGAAAAATTCCATCTTCTATTAATAATTAAACGTTTTCTGGTTTCCAAAAAGAAATGCTTGCTCAAACATGTCCTTGAAACCAGGCACATCAACACACAAACTTTCAAAGTTAAAGTGGAGGGGCAGCTCTCTGGGGGGGAGAACACCCAAGCACAAGAGCAGAGCTGGGCACTTCTTGGAGTCTGAGTGGAGCAGGCACAGGGGGACATGTTTGATGATCCAGCCAAGGATGAGAGCAGATTTCCTGTCCTTAAACACAAGGTTTTGTACCCATCCACAGCCAAGTGGGCAATGAAAGCCACCATGGAGTCTCATTAAATAAGACTCAGTCTTCTTTTTATGACAGAATTCACACACACACACACTTTTGAAACAATAACATTTGATACCAGCCCACCCTTGGCTGCCTCTTCATCAGGCAGCACAGGCAGAAACAGCAGCCAGAATCACCAGAAACTGCTACCCATTTCCATGAACATCCATTCAAGCCTGTGCTGACACCCATTTGGGATGAAAGGCCTTACAATTCCCTTGAAATGGGGCTTTAGGTTTGGGGCAGGCTCTGCCCTGCTCTGAAAGGCTGTGGCAGTGCAGACCTGGTGATCCACAGAAGAACAGGCCCTAAAACTGTTCCCATCCTTCACAATGGCAGTGATCTGGCAAGCACTAAATGGTGAATTCTGTGAGAGTGACTGATTTAAGCTTTCATAAAATCATAACTATGAAGTTTAACTTTTCTGCTGAGACGTATCCGGAGTGGGCTGGAAACTAAATCACAGAAGAATCACAAACTCCCACTTCAATGGGGTCAGGACTTCATCTTAGGCAGATCTTTTAATCATTTCAGAGCAAGGAACTCGATGCAAGTCCTTTACATCTCAATCTCTTGCCTTCATCACTCTGGCATCCATCCTCCCAAGGACTCAGCTGTTGACCTCCATGCAAACTCAGAACAGAGCTGCTTTTTGTTGCATCACTTCACTCAAGTGAATACCAAGGACAAGATCTTTTCCATTCTATTTGTAGATTTATACTTATCCAACCATTTCTTTCTAACACAAGACTATCCATTTGCAACGTAATAATTTTTTTTTTCTGTCATCAGATCTAAGTTTGGGAAAAGTGGATTTAAAAGAAAAGACACAAAGCAAAGAAAGCTTCCCTGGCTAGAATTTTGGTCAATGGAATATAAGGATTATCATTTACAGCAGGTGGCAGCTATGTTAAAAAAATGATGGTGTCAATGTAAAATGAATAAAATAATAAAATAAAGACAATATTTTCATAAGCTTTCCCCAATGGCTTTAAAATCAGGTCACTTTGATACTGCAGGGAAGAGTTTGGTATCAGCCTCCTGCTCTACAGTTTGACACACTGGGCTTGGCCACTGGTATTAAATGAGACTCAGTCTTCTTTTTATGACAGAATTCACACACACACACACACTTTTGAAACAATGACTTTTGATACCTAAACCTGCACATTTACCAATTTGCCCATAATTCTCCCCCTCCCACCCCTCAGCTCCCAGGAATACACAAATCTTTTAATATGCAATCACATTCCACACAGTTAAGGTGCACATTCTTGGAAAATGACACCAGAAGCTACATTTTTACCCTATAAAAGAGTGAATCAACACTGAATTGTTACTCACTGGTAACACAGCTATGCATCTAATCTGAAGTCATTGTCAAAGTCTGTCATATATCTATTAAAAGCTCTCATGGTTATTTAAAGAAAAAAATGAAAAAGGAAAATAGATATTTCTTATGCTTTTTCCTCTTCAAAAATAAGTATACCAGCAAACTTCACACAGAGAACTCTGCTCCTTTTTGTCTTAAAGGGAACCTATTTCTCAAGTGAATTGCCTTCCCTACCTTATTACTTGGAGATTACAGTCAGGGTTGTATATTGTAGCTCCCTTATATTTAGAAGCTGGGTAATAAACCACATAAATAGCACACTGAATAAAACATTAAGACATAAAAGGAGTTAAATAGAACAAAGGGCCAAAGCTTATTGTGCAGTAACCATGTCTGACCCGTGGAAATACGAAGGGCTCATAATTCTGGTTAGCAAAATGCAGAGCTGGGATTTAAATCGGGGGGAAGCCGGCGGTGGCTGAGCGGTGGAGCCCCTTCCACAGCCCTGCAGGGCCCTCTGCTGGAAATGGGAATCCATCTCACAGCAGCACTGCCAGCAAAAATGATGCTCCAACCCCAAAATCAGGGGAGAACAAGCAGCATGGGTTGTCCCTGTTTTCTTGAAAGCAGCAAGATTCCTAAAACAAAGCTGCATTTTTCAGCTCTCCTTTAAGAAGATTAAATCCTGGAGCCTTTGTAAGCAAAGAATTTTTCCTCAGGCTCCAGTGGGGACAGAATCTGTCCACAAAGCCCTGAAAGTGGAGAAAAGAAGTCCTTAAAGTTGTGAAAAACTGCAGTTGATGTGGAACATTCTGCCCCAAAATTCAGCCCCTTCAGCAAAGCATCATCACATAAAAAGAGTCTCAAAAAAGCCAAGCTGCACCAGTAATTGATGACAGACCCTGCCCAGCTGGCAGTGCCAGCTCAGGGTCTGCAGGGCCAGCCCTCACACGAGCTGACCTGACAAAACGTCTTTTCAATGCTTCTTCATTTGTGACTTAGAGCAGTGAGGTGGAAACAAATCCTTTCTGGTAGTAAATGTATGTTGCTTCATCCAGCACAGCATGCAAATGGTAATTATATTGGTATTAGGTACTCAAGAGCCTGAAATACTGCCCAGTTTCTTTAAAAAAGTTATTGTAAGGGCAAAAGAGAAATTCTTCAGAAGGGTATTCACAGCAACAAAATCAGATGAACATTCTCATGTCTCTTCTCCACAGAGATATACAAGGAGGCTGCTAAAATTATCTGCACAAGCAGCATCTTCAATGATCTCATGGTGGTGAGAAGGAAAATTTCTCCTCTACCTTTTGCCTTTTTCCTCTGTCAGTCAGAGCAATGACAGTGTTCCAATGAAAAACAGGCTGTGGCCTCCAAGCTGGGTTCAAGATCCAAACTGCTCCAAAGCTACAGCAGGATTGAACAGCCTCTCCCCTGACAGGTATTTGATGGTGGTGGATATTTCACAGAGCAAGAGAAAGAGCCAGGTCTGTCTTACACTTCATTACAGTGAAGAGGCCTCCATTGTCAAAGGGATTTCTCAGTGCCATTCTTTCCCACTTTTCAGGAGCAGGATATTGGGTCCATAAGATCCAGTCTCTGCCCCTGCCTGAATATGTCATGTATTCAGGCACCATCTAGCATGACCCAGGTCAATAATTGTCTTTTCNGGATATTTCACAGAGCAAAAGAAAGAACCAGGTCTGGCTTAGACTTCATTACAGTGAAGAGGCCTCCATTGTCAAAGGGATTTCTCAGTGCCATTCTTTCCCACTTTCCAGGAGCAGGATATCGGGTCCATAAGATCCAGTCTCTGTCCCTGCCTGAATATGTCATTTATTCAGGCACCATCTAGCATAACCCAGGTCAATAATTGTCTTTTCCCAGATTAGGCTCCTTAAAAATGGCACTATTTTGAAAAGAAAAAGTCAATTCCCACTTTCATCCTAGATTCTCTTGTCTGCTCTTAGTTAATAAAGTTTCTAAGCTGTAGTGAGTACACATTTATTTANCAAAAGAGAAATCCTTCAGAAGGGTATTTACAGCAACAAAATCAGATGAACATTCTCATGTTTCTTCTCCACAGAGATATACAAGGAGGCTGCTAAAATTATCTGCACAAGCAGCATCATCTTCAATGATCTCATGGTGGTGAGAAGGAAAATTTCTCCTCTACCTTTTGCCTTTTTCCTCTGTCAGTCAGAGCAATGACAGTGTTCCAATGAAAAACAGGCTGTGGCCTCCAAGCTGGGTTCAAGATCCAAACTGCTCCAAAGCTACAGCAGGATTGAACAGCCTCTCCCCTGACAGGTATTTGATGGTGGTGGATATTTCACAGAGCAAGAGAAAGAGCCAGGTCTGTCTTACACTTCATTACAGTGAAGAGGCCTCCATTGTCAAAGGGATTTCTCAGTGCCATTCTTTCCCACTTTCCAGGAGCAGGATATCGGGTCCATAAGATCCAGTCTCTGTCCCTGCCTGAATATGTCATTTATTCAGGCACCATCTAGCATAACCCAGGTCAATAATTGTCTTTTCCCAGATTAGGCTCCTTAAAAATGGCACTATTTTGAAAAGAAAAAGTCAATTCCCACTTTCATCCTAGATTCTCTTGTCTGCTCTTAGTTAATAAAGTTTCTAAGCTGTAGTGAGTACACATTTATTTAAAGGTGCTGATGATGTGAAGTAAATCACTTGAAACACACTGATTGTCAGGAGGAGACACAACCTGTTCTTAAAAACCAGCTCCTCTCAAAGCATCCCAGGCTGGGCACCTCCTGCCTCCCAGCTCAGCAGGTACCTGTCAGGTACCAGCTGCTGCACCTAAAGGACAAAGCCTTTGCTGAACCCAAAGCTTGGAGTCCTTCCTCTAATGTGCTTCAGGACATTTCACTCTGAAAAATGTGAATGCTGCCTATTGACTGCAAAAATTTTATCTCAATTGCAATCCAAGAACATGCTAATTTGTATGAAATAAATGAGGCTAATTATTTGCTTTCCACAAAACAGGCTCTGCTAAAAGCTCTGAATTATTTGCTTTCCCTGATGAACAAGGCAGCACCTTGCTCACATAATAGATTCCATCAGAGATTTGATTATCCATTAGAAGGTCAATCTGTGTGTTGTGTCAAGCAGCAAAGAGAAGATGAGTCTGGGAAACACAGGACCCCTGAGGACAGACCCCTAAAACCTCTGTTTCCTCTGTGGTGCCAAGAGTCAGAAGCAGGGAGCTGGAGAATCAAAAGTGGGATTATTGCTTCATCTACCACATGGAATCACAATGGGATGGGGGTCACTTCAGTGTACACAGGAGGGAAACTCACATTTGGGGAAGAACAGGACACCACAGTCTAAAAAGGTGCATGAAGGCCCCATCTTGAAGGGTGTCCATCTGGGAAACAGCTCCACAGCTGGACCAAGCTATTGTTGAGGAGCAGAACCTTCTTTTAGCTCACCAGAGATACCACAGCACACAGATATGCCTAAAGTCAACAGCTTGACTGTGTTTGTGGTACCTCTTTGATAGGGTGGGAAGAATTGCTGGGGTCAATTTAAGGTATGCTCTCAAGCATTCTGAAATTTTATATTAGAAATATAGTCATGATTTACATAATACACTGTGTTCATCATACNATGAGGAGCACAACCTTCTTTTAGCTCACCAGAAAAATCACAGCACACAAATATGCCTAAAGTCGAGCAGCTTGACTGTGTTTGTGGCTCCTCTTTGACAGGGTGGGAAGAATTGCTGGGGTCAATTTAAGGTATGCTCTCAAGCATTCTGAAATTTTATATTAGAAATATAGTCATGATTTACATAATACACTGTGTTCATCATACAAACCCACAGCACAAGCTCACTGCTGCCTTATTACAGATATTTCCCTTAGGTACACAGGCAAATTCATCTTGGAAGGACAAAAATCACATTTCTTCTGACAAGATCCAAATGACAAAAGGTGCAGAAGGCCCTTTTTCAGGTTTTTCTGCAGAATCAGCTCGGAAATGTTCTGCTCTTAACTCATGGAAGGGATACAACTAATTCCCAGAACAAAGCAGCAATATGGGTCATCCTCCACCACTGCATCCACTGGAATCACCCCTCAGGCTTTTGCCTCCCAATGTAGTCACTCTCCATAAGCTTTGGCTGTATTTTATAGCAAACACAAATGTTGCACAGCCAGGGAAAGCAGAGCTGGTGATGGGGGAAGGCAAGGAGGAGGTTTTGTAGCTCTCAGAGACACAGCAGCTCCGTGCAGGTCAGTCAGTCCTGCCTGCCAGTTCTGAAGATATTTTGGTGAGCACAGGAGGAGAGTTCAGCTCCTGCCTAGACAACCACTGGAAGCAGCCAGGAGAGGGATCAATAGCTTGTCTCTTCTGGAGGATGGAGCCTCTACCAAATGCATCCTCACTTCCCAGCCCTGAGGGAACATTAGACCTGGACCCACAAGAGTCTGGCTCAGAGCTGAGAACATTGCATATGGATTTGAGGACTAACACCTAATTTAAGAATAAACCACATCACAAAGAGCAACACTTGCAGAAATCCCCAAGCTTGCATGGAGCTGACCATGGTGCTGAGAACAGACTCATTCTGAGGTTTGCAGCCCGACTTTCGGCCTCTCCTGAAAAGCAGCACTGCCAGGGGGTGTTTTGTTACCTCACCTCTCTCTCTAGTGGGATCAAAGGTGGCACAGTCTCAGCACAGATATCCCACTTTATTTAGGCCTTCCAAGGATACCTTTGCATTAAAACTGGTACACCTTCATCTCTTTCTGCTCTCAAGCTTTACTCTGCATGATCCTACCAGAGGTATTGCTACAAAAATCCAGTCTGGAAATCAATCCAGCTTGTTCTGAGCTTTTTCTGGCATTTATAACATGACAACACATCGTGCTTGGTAGGTATTTCCCTACTACAACAGCACATCCCCTAAAATGCCAGATCCTCGTTTTCCTCACTCTGCCAGTTAGGGAAAGGAGGAGAGTATCACAGGCTGATCTGAGCACAGGTCAGAATTTGTGTCAGTCGGTGAAAGAAGTGGCTAACGTGAGTCTGAGGGCTTCGATTTATTGCCCACTTGAGCAAACGATACCGCTGTAAAGTCAGCTGATAACGACAGGATTAAGAGGGTGAAGGTAAAGATACCTCTCAGAAGGTCTTTGGATAAGGATAAAGCAAAATGACACAAACAGCAGTCATGAAGTCACTCCAAAAACCTCCTGCCGAGCTNCCTGCATGGAGCTGACCATGGTGCTAAGAACAGACTCGTGGAGTTTGCAGCCAGACTTTTGGCCTCTCCTGAAAAGCAGCACTGCCAGGGGGTGTTTTGTTACCTCACCTCTCTCTCTAGTGGGATCAAAGGTGGCACAGTCTCAGCACAGATATCCCACTTTATTTAGGCCTTCCAAGGATACCTTTGCATTAAAACTGGTACACCTTCATCTCTTTCTGCTCTCAAGCTTTACTCTGCATGATCCTACCAGAGGTATTGCTACAAAAATCCAGTCTGGAAATCAATCCAGCTTGTTCTGAGCTTTTTCTGGCATTTATAACATGACAACACATCGTGCTTGGTAGGTATTTCCCTACTACAACAGCACATCCCCTAAAATGCCAGATCCTCGTTTTCCTCACTCTGCCAGTTAGGGAAAGGAGGAGAGTATCACAGGCTGATCTGAGCACAGGTCAGAATTTGTGTCACTCGGTGAAAGAAGTGGCTAACGTGAGTCTGAGGGCTTCGATTTATTGCCCACTTGAGCAAACGATACCGCTGTAAAGTCAGCTGATAACGACAGGATTAAGAGGGTGAAGGTAAAGATACCTCTCAGAAGGTCTTTGGATAAGGATAAAGCAAAATGACACAAACAGCAGTCATGAAGTCACTCCAAAAACCTCCTGCCGAGCTTCAGTACATAAATAACTAGGAAAAAAAAGAAAAAGCCACAAAAATTTACAATAACCCTTTTTTTTCCTCGTTGGTGGTGTATTTTTAACCTATTGCACTGATTATAACATGCTGTCAACAGCCTCATCAATTATCCATTGCTAGAAAGCGGGCTCTAACATGCTGCAAGTGGTATTAATTGGTCTCAGTAGCACATAATGAGTTTAAAAGCTCCTACCTGTGTGCCCCCGGGGATGGTGACTAGAGGCGGACAACAATTTACAGCAGACCATTAACACATAGACCAGAAAGAGCCAGTCAGACAGAAGCATTGATTTGGCACAGAATCTCATCCTGGAGGCAGAAAAGGAAGCAGTTGAGTGAAAGAACAATGGGAGTAGGGAATAACATAAAAATCACGTGGGGAAGGAGAAGCTGAGAGGACGCTGAAGAACAACGAATGTGGCTTTTTGCAAGGAAACATTCACAAAATCATCTTCATTATTTGGTTGGGATCAATTCTTTGTTAAGGACATTTTATAATTGGAAGCAATGTCTATCACACATCACATTGCCCACAAACACATGTTTATAATAACACACTATGAGTGCAATACAGTTCCATGAATCTGAGATAAGGGATGGGTTCTTTTGTCTTTTATTAAGATCCAGCCAAACTCAAATTTAAACAAATATATTTATGAGTTGTGCTACTATTTTTAAACTGCACCTCCCTCAATGACAGAAAAAGTCATTTTTACCTAACACTTCTCAAGACATATTTACTTAAGCTACCAACTCCCCTGTAGCCATACACAGGACTAGGCTGGCTCTCCCAAACACACAATATTTGGGAGGCTTCCTGGAGATGAGCCAGTTTGCTGAGGGTAAAACACTCATGAAGCAGCACCTCAGTCAAACATGAATGGACTCACTTCTCTGCCAGGATGTTGGAAACTCCATTTCAGAAAATTTTTGTTCTAAAGAAGGTGTTGTTACTCTTATTCATGTCATTCTTAAAACCAAGATCCCAAATCTCCGTAATTTTTCTGCAAATATCTACAATTAAATCCCTCAATAGCTCATGTTATGCCATTCATCATATAGAAAGGGAATCTAATCATCTTTTTAAACTCACTTATGATGATTTATTGCTTGCATGATACATAAATGAGCGTTATGTAGTTGAACCCTTGCATAACATGTTCCACACTTTCAGCAAATTCTGCAAGCAGGAATACATCAAATTAATTAAAGGCAATTTATAGATTTGCATAAATTGAACCAAATACTGTTTTCATGGCAGTGATGTTAGTCTGCAGTTAATCAGCTGGGATTTGGGCAAGTCAATCATGAGTTTATTTGCACCAAAAGGTCCTTTGGGAACTACTTTCCCTCTGCAGATTCCAGTTCTGACTCTTCCAAGTATTTTCTAAAAAAATTATATGTAAAACTTGAAAATACCTAAGACTATTCAGCTAATCCAATGTTCAAATGCTGAAGAGACAAGTTTATAAAAAGAAATCCCAAGCAATACATGCCTTAGACAGCTCTACTGTCACAACCACACATGGATGTTCTTTACATTTTATAAACATCCACCAATGAAACCAAAACAGAGACCATGTTTTCTCGTTTAAAATTGCTTGCACAATTTCCATTTTCACACTTTGCAAAACAATCTCTTTTTTCTCTAATTGATAAAACCCAAACAAATAAAAAATGCACTTATTAATATCAAAAGCAACCAGAAGCCTGCTGCATGTAAATATATTTTAGCAACAAACACTGGTTTACACTTCAGAAAGAAATATATTGGTGCAAACCCCTGCAACTTCAGCCTACAATTTTTTTAATTACATAAATATTGCAAAAAAACCCCAAAAACCAGTTCACCATATCTACAGATTTCAGAGAATGAAAATTACATGTAAAGAAGCCACACTTTAAGCACTGATTTAGCAAAACTGTACCTTTTGTGGCTTTAAGAAGCTGCTCTGTTTTGAGCCCAATATGTTGGCACCCAGAATAGAGGAATAAACACCCTGATGGCCTTTTACAGCTGTATAGAGGAGACTTCTGTGAGCATGAATCAAGCCCAGAAGATAAACACATTACCCACCCTATGAGCACCCTCTTCTGGAGCACTCCCTAATTCAGAGCAGCTGAACCTAACTCAGCTCTAGCAGGGAGCTGAACCACATCATATCACTGCAGCTGATGGGATTGAGTCACTGTGAAACCAGCATGAATATCACTATTGCTGCTGATCCAGTATTAGCCTAAGAACACTGCCTGGTAAGGTCTAAAACCAGTGTACCATTTCAGATTTTGGTCATCCAAATCTTTCCCAGGTGACTGAACCTTTTTTTATTTTTGGAGAGAGCTGAATTTAACCTTAGTTTTCTTGGCCTCTCTGTGAGAAACTCACAGGTTACAGCTCATGCACCAATTATCACTGAACAGGATGTCATCATCTGCTCAGCTTCCAATCCCATCCTTCTGTTGCTCTACCTGCAAACACTCAGATCTGATCCTGGTATCAGTGGATACACCAGCTCTGGTGTCTGATAAATCACCACAAAGACAGAAACCTTCCTCCAGATTTCCTGGATTTAACCTGTGCAATAAAATGCCCCAGCTCAGGCATTCTGAACATGCCATTTCTGCTGGGAGTTGGTGGAAGGGACAGGTGTGATGGTGGGCAGGTCCCAAATCATGCATCATATGCTCCACAGCTGCAGTTTCAGCACTTAAGTGGACCCAGATGTTCCCACCATTCCCAGTGCAGCAGCAAAACTGGTCTCAGTGGAAATGACCATGCACTGACCTATCACCAAAAGTTTTCCCCAGCTGAGTTTGACTCTTTTGAGACATGAAACAAGGAATGTGAAACCAGGGCTCAGCAGGTTAATAGGGTCACCTCACCCCTGTGTAGGAATGCTCAAGCCCAGGAATAAGTGTATCACTGCAAAGCACCCACTTGGTCATGTTCCAAACTGAAAGGCTGCTAAAAGCATCCAGTACCATCCAAATGACACATCTGCAGACTTTAGCCTGCCTTGCAGGTAGACAGGACTCGAGTTTTCAGCCTGCTGATGTAAAGAAATACAAGAGGATATTTGAAAAGGCAGAGAAAAAAATGGAATTTGGCAGACAGATGCAGCAAGGGCTGCTGAGCCCTTCAGCATCAGCGGGCTGCCGCTTTCAGAAATGTCAAGCCTTCATTCTCTATTGGATTCAAGTGGGTATTGTTGCTAACCAGAACAGAGAATCTTCAGTGTCATTTGAAAGATAAAAAGTGCTCTTACCTTGGGGACTTTGCAAGAATTTTGTTCCAGTCAAACACAATTATTTCAGTGTGTTTTTCATAGTTATTCCAGATTCCCATTTGCGGCAGCAAATAAGCCTTTCTGCATCTCAGAATTTTTCCTTCACTTCGGGGACCTGGAAAGAAAGCCACATTACACTGCAATTAACGTCTGGAAAGGTGCTGCAAAACACAGCTTTGTGAGCAAAATCTTAGTTTCACAGTGCCATCTACAGTGCAATCCGAGGCAAAAGGCAGCAGTTGTGTTGCATTTTTTTCTCTCTGAGAACGCAGAGAAGCTGTGGTGAGGCAGCTCTGAGATATCACTGCATTCACCAAAGGCAGGGTTTGCTGTACAAGGGGTTGCAAACAGAATGTCTGCAGCTCACTGGAGCCTCATCACCTCGTGCTCCTCACCACCCAACTGCTGGGAAAGCTGTAAGGTCCGACACTGCACCATAGTGCAAACACATTTCCATGAAGCCTCCAACAGTTTGAAGCAGAGATTATGAAAGATCGTGGGGAAAATCTGTCGTCATTCATAAAGACTTGGCCCAGGCCCTGGAGCCTGCCTCAGCAGCAGAGGGTCACACCCACAGGAGTGTGCCTGGGATTGTGCACCATTGCACCCTCTGACCCTGCTGCCTGCCCTGGCTTCCAGCATCACCTCACAACCAGCCCACCTCCAGCCGGACTTTAAAGCCTGAAATCTCCACATGGAAACACTTTCACAGCAGCACTGACAGAATAAGGAGCTCAAACACTCCATTTCATAGACATTCAGGCCCCTTTGCTTTTGCTGTTTATATTTGTTCTCTCAATTCCATCCCTGGGCACAACTTGACCTTCTGCTATTGGAAACATGACACTGAGCAATTTGTGAGAGTAATAATGATGTGCTCTTCACCTGCACAGAGATCACAATAACCTTTTTTCATCCACCATATTTTCCATTCCACTCCTCCTTTGATCAATTAGAAACTCACTTTTAAGAAACACAAAATTACAGCACCACACTGGAGGGCAGAGCATGTCTGGGATCATAAAAGCACATGGGCAGACACCTTTCAGCAGCTCAGGACAGGACAGCCCCTGGCTCAATGTGCTCATAGAATCACAGAACCTTCCAGTCACACGTTGGAAGGGACTTTAAAGTTCATCTTGTTCCAAAACAAGGGCAAGGACACCTTCCACTGGACCAGGTTGCCTAAAGCCCCATCCAACCTGGCCTTAACAGCTCCTTTTTGTTCAGATTGCCATGAGAAAATAGAGTAATTGCTGGAATTAAAGAGGTGCCAGGCCAGCAATCTATAATTAATCACATTTTACTCTCTTCGCTTTCCAAGGTGGAGTTCCAGCCAAAATCAGAGGTCCTATCAGATCAGCAGTGGAAATCAAAACAAAATGTGGACAAAGAGTTATCTTAAAAAAAACATTACTATCCTGTATTAATCCTTTCTTCCATGAAGAATTAAAAAATGCACTTAATAAATAAAAAAATAAAAATAAAACAACAGTGTGCCTCAAAAGACCTATTAAGAAGCAAACAAACAGGATTTTCAATATGGCATTGACTGACTGAAATGGTTATGTGGTACATTTTTACCCATTTCATAACAGGACAGGTAGATAAATATATTTTTACAGTGCTCTTGTAGAAATCAATACTTCAATACACTAACTTGGGGTTTAGTGCTTATCTGTTCCATAATTTTTATTAAGGAGGAGAAAAAAAACCCTGTGCAGATCTTCTACAGGTAAATATAAACATCAGTGTAACCTGTTCTGTAAACACATGTTAAACCCTGGGAAAAGGCAAGGGAGTATTGATGAGTCCAACTCATTCTAATTAAGTGGATGCAGCAGAAGTGACAGATGATGCATCCACCTGCACATCTCCAGGCTTTCTGATGCCTCCCAGGCAAGTGGTATTCCTTTAAAAAATAGAGTTGTATTAGGGGAGATTAAGGTAAACTCCTGAAACCAGCTTCAGCTGGTTTGTGTCAATAGAGGAACAGATCAGAACAGAAACAAGAGGCTCACCTGGTTAATAACTGTAAAAAGAATCCCAGATTTTCATGGCAAAAGCTTTGTGTGTGTTTGGTGAGCAGAGGGTTCAGCTGCTGGCCCCTGACTGGTCTCAGGGTGACACATCACTTTGGAAAACAGAGCTGATCATTTCTTTTTATACAATGAGCTCTGGCCAGGGAGCAGCTGAACCCACCTCCCTCTCCAGCAAAGATATAGAAAAGAAGGAAGAGGGAAGGGGAGAGGGGAAGGGCTCCACTTGCAGTATTTTTGCATCATGAACAACTTCTGCTTTCCACAGGAGTTCCCCAGAGGCTGCACCACTCCCCTGGGTCAGTATTTAGGGCAAATGAAGATTGTGGGTTCTGGGATCTGGAGGGAATTGCAATGGTCAGCTCTGCTGCACCTCGGTCCCAGCACAATCTGCTCTCTGTGCCTCTGCACTCAGTAAAATGGGGATAAACAGCATTTCCCTGTGCCAGGGAAGTGTTTCAAGAACAGAAACAATAAAGGTCTAAACTTATTTGAAAGCTGTATAGGCACTGTATAATTCCTTTGACAGATGGAACAAGATAACATTTTAAATTAGGTGCATTTCCTACCAATATTTACATGTTGTAAAATGCTTTTTACGGCTACTTTCTGCAAAGAATAAATTACTAAACCATTTTGTGCCATCTTTTATAATAAGCTATTAAATAATTTAGAAAACCTCCTTTCATTAAATATTTAAAAGGCCTTAATTTCTCCATTCTAAATAATTCCTCGCTTAAAATACAACTGTGCATCTCTTAAAGACTCCTCTTGTGTAAAGCAAGGGGTGAGAAGGAAAGAAATTTGGGGGCCATGTACTGTTCAGGGGATTTGCCAGCCTGACTTTAACCCCACTGTCAGCCTGGCCAAACTCTTATTCTGAAAAAAGGACAAAGGGAAAATAGAACAATATCTTAGAAGAGGGGGGGAAAGTTCTGGTCAGGTCACTGTGTATATTGGAAAACTGCTGCTGTTTGAGGGGAACTAGAGACAAAAGACAGAACTAAAGCAAATACCTACACAGTGGCTGACAACCTGAGCCCCATTTTGGAGTTAAATCACTGCACACAGGGGAAGTATTCAGTGTAAGTACTTGAAGGGGGCCTATAAAAAAGAGAAAGAGCAACTTTTTACACAGGCAAGTATTGACAGGACAATGGGAACAGCTGAAAATGAAAAGAGGAGAGATTTATATTAGAAGTTATATAAAAGTTTTTCCCTGTGAGGGTGAGGAGGCTCTGGCACAGGCTGCCAGGAGAAGCTGTGGCTGCCCCATCCCTGGAAGCGTCCAAGGCCAGGTTGGATGGGCTTGGAGTAACCTGGGATGGTGGGAGGTGTCCCTGCCACGGCAGTGGGGGGAACAGGATGGGCTTTAAGGACCCTTCCAGCCCAAACCATCCCTGAATGTGCCCTGGGGCAGTTCCAGGGCTGTGGGCAGGTGATTGTCCCTGTCGGGGTGCAGGGGCCGCAGGTCACTGATGTTCCAGTTGGGATGCAGGTGACTAAAGTCATGATGCAGGTGGCTGTTGTCCCTGTTGGGGTGCAGGTGACAAATGCCCCAATACAGGTGCCTGATGTCCCGATACCGGTGTCTCATGTCGTGATACAGGTGTCTCATGTCCCGATTCAGGACGTCCCTGTTGGAGTACAGGTGAGTGATGTCCCGATACAGGTGTCTCGCGTCCCTGTCGGGTCCCAGGGCCGCTCCCGGCGCTTCCCGAGGATCCATCGGGGCGGTGCTGCCCCCTGGCGGCCGCCATGCGGATCTTTGCCCGTTCCCAGCTCCTGGCGGAGCTCGGGAATCTCATCCAACCTCTCATCCCGCTTCTCATCCCGCCTAATCCAATCTCTCATCCCGCCCCTCCCGCTGCCTGCCCCGCCAGCCCCTCTCCCTGCCCCGCACAGAGCCCGGCCCTCCCTGCAGCAGCGCTGCTCTGTGCGGGACAATTAGCGCCTGTCATTAATCTCATTAACGCCTCGTTGTCCGTGCGTTCAGCCTGTCACGGCAGGGACGTGCTGGCCTCCACCTCGCAGTGACCGCCGTGTCCCCCAGGTACCCCAGCAATGGGTGCATACAGGGCAATAACGCGTCTCACATCCTGGATTTGGCCCCTTAACCCTCGCCCAGAGATCTCTGCACCAGCTCCCGTAACTGCATCTGAAAGCTCTGGGTGTCATTAAATGCACCTCGGCCGAGTTATTCCAAGAGTTAATTAACCTCACCTTAAACACTGCCCCTCCCAGCCTGTACCTCCTGAGACATCCCGGTTGTTTCCCAGCTGGCACATCCACGGGGATGTGTCCGGCCTTTGAAGGCCTCGGTTCTGCCAGTCCTTACTCACAGCAAGTAAGGGTTACACCAGGTAGGAAGGCACTGGGCAAACTGAGGGAGGACACAAAGTTACCCGTGTAGTGCAAACACAGAAGGGTTTGGGTTGGGTGGGACCTTAAAGCCCATCCTATTCCACCCCCTGCCATGGGCAGGGCACCTTCCACTAGCCCAGGGTGCTACAAGCCCTGTCCAGCCTGGTCCTGAACACTTCCAGGGATGCAGGGGCAGCCACAGCTTCTCTGGGCAGCCTGTGCCAGGACCTCCCCACCCTCTCAGTAAAGGACTTTTCCCTAATATCAACTCTAAACCTACTTTCTATTAGTTTGAATCCATCCCCCCCTGTCCTGTCACATCATGCACTTGTTAAAAAAGTCCCTCTTCACCTTTTCTATAGGCTCCCTTCAGCACAAGACTAAACTGACAGTGCAAAAAAATAAAACTTTTGTTGGGCCCATTCTCTCTCTTCCCTTTGCTCCCAGAGTTGGCATCAGCCCTTCTGCTTCCCTGCAGGAATCTCTGAGGGGTGGAGGTCTGCTCACATCGATCTCCCCACAGCAAAGTGAAGTGAGAAGACTCTTTGGACCTCACAAAAATCATCCAGGCAGGTATCCAAAAACCCACAGGGTCACTGCAGCAGTGCCCTCTCAGACCCCAGGAGACTCCCTACACACTCCATGGGCAATTTTGGGACTGTATTTTATGACAGCACGTCCCATTTACGACATCAGTCTCTGCTGGCAGCAGCTCAGTCTGACACCCCCAGTCAGGCCTTTCCACAGGGATATTTCAAAATCTCACTGAACAGGAACTGGGGGTGGTAGGGAGGAAAAGAAAACAATGCCAGTGAGAGCTGGAGGAAATAAACCCCACATCCTCCTGGGGAGGGAGAACTGAGCTGCTGTTATACCCACACAACAGGAGGTATTGACCACACCAGCAGCCAGACCATCCACACACAGACAGACATCCTCTGAGCCATGGGTTTAGAGGGAATCAAACCTCTCTTCAGCAGCATTTGCAGTTCTCTAGGGTAAATCTGTCCTCACCACCTCCTTTAAACACGAGAACAAACCTTTTGTCTGTTGTGGGCATGTAAAGATGATGCCCTGGGAGGATATCATGCAAAACATGCCTAAATCACCCTAATTGTCTAGCCCAGACACCACAGACTTCATTAGTTAATAATGCCAGAGTCACAACGGTGACTTGGGTGGATCACTTGATGAAAAGTCTTTTCAGCTGGGCTCATTTTAAGTGAGAGTCTGTGGCCCCCAAATTTGAGCCAGCAGAGCTCAGGTCGCACAGAAGCAGAAAGAGCAGTGCACAGGATCAGGGAGCAAATTCAAGCAAGGGACTGAGGGCAAGGAAGAGAGGACTGACTGCCAGAAACCCAAAGTCCCTGCACAGTAAGGAGGAGTTTAAAATCAAAGCTGTTGCTTCCTCTGCTCTCTCAACACAAAGTGAGTTCTCATCTTTCCTCCAGGATAAAGTCCACCAAGACCAAGAGGACTGCTCAGAGAGCAAAGTGCAGCTATTCTGACTGTCAGGTGAAGGCAGAATGGACCCTTTTCTCCATCCAGCATGATGTATTATTCATCACCACCCCACTAAGGACCATTCTGCCAAACTCCAGGAAAGGGAGGTATCACCAGCAAGGTTTCGTTTTAAAGGATGCACAGACTTACCAATGTGGACAGCCAGCACAGGAGATCTCATTACAGCACAGCATTTCAACTCTTTCAATTACCTTTATCAGAAAGAATTTTTCCTTGTGATTATCCAGGTTCTTTCAGTCCCTCACTGCAGCTTCAAAATCTTCTCCACCCCCCTGTGCAAGCCCTGCTTAAGAGATGTGCAGGCTTCAGGCACTTTGTTCAAGGGAGGGCAGGAATTCCTCCAACCCTGTTCAAAGAGGACACAGAGCAGAGACAGTGCCCTGCTCCACTCCCAGCTGCCCTCCAAGAAGCAGAGCAGTTCTCATCTAAAGCAGGCAGCTCACCAAAAAAAAAGTGGAGAGAAGTGTCTTTGAATGAAATCTCTTCAGCAGAATGTTTCAGACACAGCAAAAACACATTTTTCCCTACTGTAAACTTTGCCTGCCAGGTAGCAAGGCATTAAAGTTGTTGCACAAGTTATCCTGAGCCATAAAACACTGCTTTCTGTACCCTGAACTGATGGAGGAATTTAATTTCTCCCATGGAAGGCAAAGATAACTGACCTGCTACAGAGCAGGTCACTCACCTTCCTTTCCTCTCACCAGGGACCCAGCTGAGCTGGTGGTTATTTTGCAGAGGTCACTCAGAGGAGGGAGGAATGGATGGAAGGGATGGAGGAGGAAAGCTGCTGTCCATTAGTGCCTCTGGATAATGAAATGGGAGGCCCCAGACTTGTTCTGGGTGTGAGGTGGCCAGCCCAGGGCTCACATGCAAGAAGCAGGTAATTCCCAAGGGTGGCAGTTCAAATTAACAACAAGAGGCAATCCAAGGGAAATGACATGAGAATTGAGAGAGCCAGCAAATGCAAGTGGTAAGGAAAGGTGGAAGTAACTCTTTGTTTAGTCAAGAAAAAAGTTTGTTGTTTAACTGTCTCCTGGAAGAGGCTTGCTTTCAAAAAAGGATTTAAAGTGGTTCTCTGTTGCTCTTTTATGTAAATAGCATAAAAAGAAATTAAGTGTCCTGCAAATAAATATTAATTGTGTGCATGAAGAGAAACTTTCTGTATCTGAGTGGGGGGAACCAGAGGTACAAACTGCTCAAAATCTCATGGAGCCTGGTTCCTGGAGATTTGTTTAAATTGGATGAACACCTGTGGGATGGTCAAGGCTCCCTTCTCCATGCTCAGGGTTGGATTACATTTGCTCAGGGTGTGTAACAGGACATATCCTTTGTGCCCTTGAGCAAAAAAAAACCACTGGGATAAAAATGTGAGGCGGTCAGCCTCTGTTCAGTGTCATCTTCAACACCCTGAATCCAGTCAGAGGCTACTGGAGGAAAATCCTGGCAGAAACAAACTGAAACTCCTGCACATGCTGGGTTTTTCATGTAGGCAGAGTCAGGGTGTACTGTATTTAGATATCTTTCAGGTGGTTCTCAGGCAACCAAATTTGGTTCTTTCTGATTCTACTGCATTAGAATATTTTATTCCCTTGTTATTCCCAGAAACACCTCACTCAGTTACAGCATGTCCACTTGTGCTTCCCTGAGCTGGCACAACAGGGCCTGTCCATTCCTCTGCCACCAGTGTGACCTGAATGCTTTTGTTTCAATTCCTGAAACACTCCAAGAGGAAAGCACAGAACAGCCAGTGTTTAGAACACAAGCATGTTTTATGAGCACTGGATGCACGTTGTCTGATGAAGAATCCTGACTGTCTGGGTATATGGGATAATTGTTCCACTTGGGACTCATTAGCTAATTATTTAAAGATTCTAAGGAAAAGCATTTCATAAATACAGCTCTAAATTTCCACAAGTGTAATTACAGGCTGAACACACATTTTTCAGCACCTGTGTTATCCATTACATAAGCCAATAGCAAAGTGCCTCGTGCTGTGCTGTCCCTGCTCCCTGGCAGCCTTGGCAGGACAGGATAACTCTGAGGAAATAGTTTTGGTATCCCCATTTTGGTAACAAAACCCACACAGTCATCTTGGGGTGGTTTAAAATTCTGCCCCTAACACACAGAATCTCAGTAATGAAGGATAAAACTTGCACAGGGTGAGGGAAGCACAGACCCAACAGCCATAACCCAGATTCTTGATTTTGTCACTTGACTTTGATGTTTTGGGATCAGCTTTTTACTCAGTGTTAGTAAACATGGTTTGCTTATCAGTAACTTCCTCAAGTTACTCTGGAAAAACATTGATCTACTGAGCAGGAGAATTCCAGAACAGGATTTCTGACCCACCAGTTTCAGAATTGCCACTCAAAAGTAAAAGGTGTCACATGACAGATTGACAAAAATGAGCCAATTGTGTGGCAGGGAGACTGGGGTCAATAAACAACTGCATTTAAAGGAGAACCCAGTCTTGTTCAGTCTGGATTCTCATTAACTGAGCAAAAGCATATTTAGAACCAATCTCAGAGTTAATTTGCTTTTCTATGGTTTGGTAACTCATGCTGGATGGGAGCCCAGCCCATCACACCCAGTGCACCCACACTGTGTTTGTGCAGGGGTCCTACATCCCTCCAGCAGGTCCTGCCTTTCTCCTGGTAACCAGAAAAATTCCAAATCCCAATATCAGTAGTATAGAAACTTCATTTTTTTATATGGGGTTTGTCTATTTCTCTCTTTTTTTGTTTATGTTTTTGTTTTTGTTTTTGTTTTTAATAATAATAATTTTCTTTTTCACAAAGCTCAGAGAAGCCTGAACTCCAGACTTCCAGTTCCCAATCTGCCCAGGATGGATTTTTCTTTCCCTGTTCTTCATTCATGCAAAAACCTCTTCATGATCATGCAGCCATGTGCATGATGGGAAGAGCAAGGGGGAGGGTGAGTGCTGTAATTTTGATTATGCTTTGAAATGCTCAGGGTTGGAAATGAAGTATGAGATTCCCCCCACTTCCCCTGCCTCTCCTGAAGGCAATTATGATTGCCTTAAAGATGTGAGATCTGTTGAAAGTAACAAATCCTTGATTGTTTATTTTCAGGGTAGACAACAATCAGCTTTTAATCAGCTTCTCATCACCGCTAGAGAGCTATTAACTCTCTTAAAAATAATTAGAAAACAGAAAAGAAAAATCTTCTCCAATTATTTTCATCCAGGAAACTGTGATTTTTATGGGGAAAAAAAAAAAAGAAAACACCTCAAAATTCACAGAAAAAAGTTAACATGGTGACACATTAGGTACTCTCTTTTAGCAATGAGATATTGTTTGCCAGAGGTTGGATTTTGCTTCCTGAGTTTGTTGTGGATATTGGCACCTGAATAAGAAGCAGTATTTTCAGTCACCTTGGGCACACACTCAGATATTTCTGCTGAAAATTTTTGTTTAAGGAAATGGATTGCATGAGTCTTCCATTTGTCTGATTTCTGACTGTTCACAGAACCCTGGCTGTCAGATTCCCACAGCAGAGATTCTTTCCATTTTTGAGTAAATAATCTATGAGTTTCTGTCCTGGGGGAAACCATACTCAAACTTAACTACAACAAAGAGAGCAACCTCCAAATTTCAATTTTGGAATTAGCAACAGGTATGAAACATCTCAGGTATCACCATTTGTGATTTCAAGTGGGCAATGAATAGTCACTTCGGCTCGTGTCCAACTTTCCAGAAACTTTCCCTACCAAAAATGTCATGAAAATATCCCCTCATTGTGCCTCATTTACCACACAGAGTTTTAACAGCACACTGCTTGTAACTCAAATGTAACTCAATAAAGTCAACCATGAGCACTTTGCAGGGTCCTGAGACAGCTGTTGCTGTCCTGCCCAGCAGGTATTTGCCTTTCAGGTGATGGCCAGGCAGTGTCCTGGGTGTTTCTGGGTGTTCCTGAGGTTCAGGTACACAACAAGGAGCCTTTGGTAAGAGACTGGGGACAGACAGGATTTTTGTCACTGCCACACTGCAGAGAACCTGCCCTCCAAAAACGTAATGGGCTGCAAATCCCTTATGGGCTCTAAGGGACAGCTCTCTAAAGAGTGTGTGAGTGCTCAGCTAATGAAGTTCTCCCCCACCAGGACCCCAGTGACTGCACCTTTTTATTTTATTTTCTCTATTGCCCATTGGAGCTGAATTGTGATGACTCTAAAAAGGGATTCCTCCTGTCCATCAATCAGTGTTGTACCCATTTGACCTACGAGTGTCTCTTTAAAGATTGATGAACTGGAACACAAAAGTGGAACTCTCTCAGTTTAACTGTTCCCACCTGAGTTTCCTGCACTGTGAGATAGGTTTTTAAAGAGGCCCATGGAGTGGTTGCATTTAAGGTTCAAATTCCAGGGTTATTGCACACAGAATTTCCATGGCCTGGCAAGAGGCAAGGCAGCAAAGACAGTCACAGGACTGGTTTACATTAGAAACTGCTTTCATTAAAAATGTGCTACATCTCAGAACCAGAGCAGGAATTTAACTCTTCTGCTTTGGTACTGGTCACTAATTAGATGAGAAACAGCAATACTAATTTAAAGAAAAAACTGGAAAAAATTACTTACTGGATTTATATTTTCCACTCACCAACTGAAACCCCTCCTTGCAAATGTTTTGGCTAAGATTAGCAAGAGAGGCTGCAGGCAGCCAAACCTTCACTCACCAGAGGGTACCACCATATCTAACAAGGAAAACACACATTTTTAATTTAGAGCTGTGTCTTGCACTAGGCAAACCCCCCATGTTTTCACAATTATGTGAAACTTAGTCTAATACATCATTTTTAAACCATGGATGAAGTCCTGTCCACCTCTATCCTCCCTTCAAATTGACAGACAAAGCTGGCAGAAAAAATACCCTCCTCTACTCACAGAAAACGTCTGGTGAGCCAAACCCAAAGGACATTCTCCAGACAGTACAACCACCCTTATTTTACCTTCCTGGCCCTTTTTCTTTTTCTAGGCTGATGGCTTTGAGCAAATAGAATAGCTGCTTGGGTATTTATTTGTTCAGCTTCATTCAGACTGTATGATTTTGAGGAGCACTTGTGAGTATAAAGTGTCTTGTAGCAGCTGCGTGTCAGAAAGACAGAAGAACCCACTTGGAACACTGATATTGCTGCATAAACCAGAATAAATGGCCAGTAGAGGGTATGGTTTATCATTTTAAATTATTTTTGCTCTCCAGCCAAAGACAGTTGGTTTCTCAAACCATGATTTCATCCTTTCTAATTTGACTTCTCAATTGTACCAGAATTCTTAATTATTTCACTGCTTGCAATAGCACCGTCCAATTTATCACCTGAGAACAGCAGCATAGCATAAATAATCTATTGCCTTTTTAACCTGAAGGTCTCAGCATTTAGTCTTCAAGAATATGAAAAATTTCTAATTTAATAATGGAAAGTTCCTGTGACGGTCACCCTAACTGGAAAGAATTGCTTTCAGGAGTTTCCTGTTCTCCACTCAGGAGAAGTCAGCAGAGCTCTCTGAAGGCAGAGCTCAAACCCAGCTGGAGCTCCATTCCAACAGTCTGGAAACAGCTGGGGGTTCTCTGGGCTCCCCTGGAGATGTCACCTACCAGAGACCCCTGGCAACTCATGTCCCAAAACACAGAACCACAGCCAGCTCCTGTCTGTGTGTTGAACAGGGCTGAGCAAAAACCATGACTGGAAGGGGAAATCCAGAGGTTGCTCCCCTGGCACAGAAGACTGGGAACAATCTCTGCTGTGAGTGAATAAATTTCAGTGATCTTGCAGAAGGAACAGGATTTTTTTTTTTAAATCTCAAAGATCTGCTGAGCACCATGTAATAATAATACAGATAATTAATTTTCCATGGCTCTTATTTATATCTTTGATTCTGAAAGTCTTGCTCTGGACAAGAAACATACTCCTAATGGAGCAAGACCCACAGTGTGGCACAGTGTTTGTTACTCATCTCAGAGACACAAATACTTATGTTTAACCAAGAGCTGAAGTGAGATTAAGTTAATAAACCAGGGTAACACAAAGTAAAGCCTGAAGCACCAGAGTATCCCCANAAGATTAAATTAATAAAGCACAAAGTAACAGTCTGAAGCTGTTACCTGAAGGGTAACACAAAGTACTGCCTGAAGCACCAGAGTATCCCCAGCACTCTGCAGTATGGCAGGGCATTGCTGGGTGGAGCAGAAAGAGTAAAACTGGCTGCCCAAATTGCACTTCACTGTCAAACCATCCTGTGGGATCTCTACAGAGACATCCTGCAAAAACCATGTCCTGTCTGCCAAGCAATGCCTCACCCAGAGGTCTTATAAAGCCTCCCCATTCCCATTTCAGGTATGGCCCACCTACAAAGTGCCCCTTTTTTCTCAGCACCCAGCTGAGTCACTTCACACAGGACAGCCCTCAGTTAGGAGAAGGTAAAATCTGCAGATCTTTGTGAAGCATCTCTGCATTACCCTAGAAACCAAGAAGAGATGTCTAAAAAAGACAAGAATAACTAAACTCCAACCCAGCCATTGGACAATGTGTTTGCCACAGAAAGGCAGTGACCCAAGGGCCTGAGGCAGAAGCTCAGCCATGCTTGTCAAATGATGCATTTGTGGCTGCACTGAGATTTGAGATTCAAGCCTGAAAACCCAGCAGGACCCATGAGTCTCTTAGAATCAAAGCATGAGGACTGTGAGTGCCTCATCCCAGGTGCAATGCCATCCACACCATCACTCCCACCAGAGAATCCACCCCTGGGACTGGAGTGGGTGCCTGTTCCATTAACACGAGCCTAAAATAACCCCTGTGAGACACAGAGGAGCCCTTCCAGCACCAGGCTGTTTGTCTCCTCCTTTAATAACATCAGCTACCACATCTTCATGGAGCAGCTCCTCCTCCTCCTCCCTGCTCCTGCCCTGCCCCGTGTGCCCTGGTGGTGCCTCCTGGATATTAAAAGCAGCGTCAGAGGAAGGACGGAGGCCCCGAGACGTCCCTTTTCTCATCGTGTATAATTTGTAAAGCTCGTCAGAAAACAGCCAGGCAATTGGGGGCTGGGATTCTGCCAGCTGGGATATTCATAGCTCGTGTGAGCAAACAGCAGAATTTGCCAGTCACTGGGAAAACAATCAGGCTCTGTAACCTGAGTTCAGCGCCGAGGACAGAGCCTGTAAACATCACTATTGATCAGGGCAGAGCTATTTTCATCACTGCCCTGGACAATAAACATCTGCAGAGTCAACACAGCTGAAGTTAGGGCAGAGAGCTCGGAGAATTTAACGTTCTCTAGACATGGGAGATTTCCAAAAGAATTACACTATGAAATTACACTGAAGAAAAAGATATCATAAATGGATTTTTTTAATGTAAAACTCCGGGTTATGGTATGGCTTATTGACATATACAACAAATTAAAACAGCTAATTCATCTTACTACCTTCCACTGATAATTTTTTAATTAAGTTACTTATCTTTATCTACATATTTAAGAATGTAGGTCTTTCATTATTCATCTCTTAAAGAAAATCAATGTTGTCCTGATTTGCTACAGCTCAAACAAGGGAGCAGTATTATCTATGCTAGGACTGACTAAGAGAAAAAAAATTCATTAACTTTATTAACAAGCCCTAAGAAAATGCTACTGAGCACATTTTCATACTCCTAAAAGTCTGAATTATGAACCAAAAGCTTAATAGTGTTCAGTAGGACTAAAACAGACATCATGATATTTTTTTAAATGCTTATAAATGAAAAAGGAAAAGACAGAAAATTATTAAAACAGTTTAATGAAATGTTTTAGAAAGTGCAGCCCTAATTCTGGATAGTATTCTAAAAACCCCTAGCAAAAAATCTTTTTATTCTGGTTTTTATTATTTATTAATTATTATTCTGCATTTTATGTATTACTGAGACTGGAAGCTCATGTGCAGCACTGGTTAGATGCGAGGGTCTCAGTGCCTATCCACTACACAGTTTTGAAATATTTGCACATCAAAACAGACTCTGGCTTTACACTTGGGATTCTAAAGCTTTATAAAAGACACCATGAGAAGAGTAAACTTTGAATCTCAATTTCTGGAGGAAACAGACTTTTGCTAGTCATCTGGAGTGTCCTTTTCTTCTCAAGGTGACCTTAAGTTTCAGATTTGTGAAATGGTTTCCTCTGGTGTTCAATCCTACTGTGCAATAAGTTTTTAAAATTACTATTTATCTTCTTTAATATATTAGTGCTATATAGCAGGAGAAGCCTCTGTGGGGATTTTTGCTATCGGGTTTGCTCAAGCCTAAGTCAATGCTGATTTACAAAACATAACTTACCCTTAGTAACAATCATGGATATATTTATTGCAATAACATCTTCCCCTTCTCCTCCAGCAGCAGGTTTTGTTTATCAGTTCCAGGGCTGCAGATTGGGGGATATTTACAGTGACCAAGGCAATTTGAAGGCGATGCTTTTATGTTGCCCATCTTATTACAGTTTTACAAGCCTGAATCGCTGGCATTTGGCAAAACAAATAGATCTGATGGCTCTGAAAAATGTTAATGAAATGCAAATTAGCCAGGCAGGTATAAGTTATATTAATGTCAGAGAAGTGAGAATTGGTGTGTTGCTCAGAAACTGCCCACTGCAGAAGTTACATTTAATGAAGTTTAAATTTTTTTTTAGATTTTTGCCTTGCTAATCATGACCTCGGCTGCCTGCACCATGTAATGACAATAATGAATAAACATGCTGTGCTTATGAAGAACTAGAACCTAACAAGCTGATCAATTGTTAATTCTATAAAGTGACTAAAACGTGTCTCCACTATCAATAAGTAAATCAGCTCCTATTTGCAGTACTAATGCACCTTGTACATATCCTCCAGCTATCCTGCCCTTCTCTGTAATAATGTAATTATCAGTTTGGTCATATTTAAGTACAACCTGGATGAGATTTGATATTATTTTTGTCTTGAGGGTGGAAAAATAGGAGGAAAAACTGTTTGGGTATTTAAAGAGACACAATACATTTATTTGGAGGATGCAGATTTTCCACTTGCCCTCCAATTAGTTATACAAAATTATTCGTTTGAAAGCCAATTATTTTACAGCATTATTCTAAAATCATACAAGTTATTATTAGACAGACATTCCAGAGAAGAAGGCCTTTTTATTATTAAAGCCCTTTTGCTCTAAGCCTGTGTAACAAAGACTTTAAACAAAAGACAACTGTGCTCATTAACTGTAACAGAAGATGTTTCTTCTGTAGGGAAAAACAAAACTATTTTAAATAAGACTAATTTGGCTTTATTCAGGCTTTATTTTTCCTCTTACATGAGGAAAACACAGAAGGTAGATCAGATCTTTAGCCATAACACAATTATGTGTATTCCAAATATGCTAATTGCAAAGAGCTGACTGTCTCCACTACATTTCCAAGCAAGATTGAGCAGGAACAGTTTATCCATGGCTGAAGAACATGTTCAAGAAAAAGGATGTTTAACACATGCAAAACCCAGGAGTTTTGTTTGAATTATCTGTTTTCCTTCTCATTCTTAAGCTGTTCCCTAAGACACTGGGAGGAAGCAGCTCCCTGTTCATCCACCCAAAACCAGCACCAGTCTCAGTCTGGGGTGCAGCCAGTGAGGAAACCTCACCTGGAGCATTTCACAGGTGAGTGATACCCACTGCAGGGTGACTCATTGTATTTAAAGTGGCTGCACTAATTGCATCTGAAGTGGCTGCCCCTTATCAGAGTTATAAACCATAATTATTCTTAGTATTTACAGCTTCTGTGACTATTCTTCTATTGTTAAACTGAAATATATGTCACAAAAATACATTAGAAACACTGCAAGGAGGAAATGTTCAGGAGGGAAATGCTCTTAAGTGTGTGGATAAGCTCAATATACCAATTAATATCTAACACTTAACCAAGTGTCATTTCTCAGGGGGAAGGTTGCACTCATTCTGCCTGAAGCTGTCCCACTTCACCCCAGATTCATCTCTCCATGACAATTTGGTGTAGAGAAGGAGGGATTTTTTTACCTGCTACTCCCTTAAATTAAGACAACCAGCATAGGTTTTCATAAGGTATTTGAGCTAATAAAGTTTTGTTCTTTCAGTGGTCCCTGAACAGAAACAGATCTAATATTAAACAAAAGCAGAATTAATCATTTCAGCAGCACACCAAAAATACAGGGATAGTTTGGTACTAAAATAATTATTTTGCTTTTTCCTCCTTCAGCCTCCTTAAGCTCATACACCACTTAACTGGCAGGTACTTCCACAGTTAAGCTCTTATTCCAGCAGTACTTTGCAGTTAAATAACCCAATTTCAATTGCTCTGTGATGTGCTTCCAAACAATGGGCATTAACTCTGAGGTTCAGAGGCACCGTTTAACTGAGCAATGCAACAGGAACACACACACACACACACACACACACACAAGAAAATCTCTCTGCATTCCACAAAATAACCACTCCTTTTTGGCACTGCTTTATGTGCAGGTCCACTCACTGCTGTGGATCTGTGTTTGGGGAAATTTCCATAGCACTTGACTCCTAACCATGGTGCTTCAGAGCCCCTGAGCTGGCAGTGCTCAGCTCAGAGTGACAGAGCCACCTCCAGCCCAGCAGACAGCCAGGATCAGGATTCTGCACCTCCCTGCATCCACAGTGGGCCAATTCCAGGTGCATCCCAGTTTTCCTCAGGGAGGAAGCAATGCCCCAGAGCAGGGCAGCCACAGCATCTTCTGCCATTAGGATTATGAAGATTTCCTTCACACTGTCTTATTTTTTCTAGGAATAAAGCACGTGGGTGTCCTGAGCACAGCCCTGGCTTTGCCACAGACCCTGACACTGGCCAGAGGAGGAGAGAACAGCAGAGCAGAAGGGATGAGCCCTCCTTCCTCCCAGGTAACCCTGCCTGCTGAGCATTTGCCAGGAAATTGGAAGGAAACCAGCAAGGAGCATGGGCTTCCTGAATGCCCAATGGGGAGACCACCACCAGCAACCAGAGCTTCTCTATTTTCTGTTCAGAATTATCCTAGAATCATGGTATGGGATGGGCTGAAAGAGAATTCCAAACCCCACCCCAGCATGGGCAGGGACACCTTCCACCAGGTTGCTCCAAGCCCCATCCAGCCTGGTCCTGAACACTTCCAAGGATGGAGCAGCCACAGCTTCCTTGGGCACCCTGTGCCAGGGCCTCACCTCCCTCACTGGGAAGAACTCCTTCTCAATATTCAAACTAAACCTGTTCTCTTTCAGTTTAAAGCCATTTCCTCTTTTCCTGTCACTACAAGACCTTGTAAATTATGGGGAACAGAATCCCAAAGACTCATTTAAGCAGGGCACATTCATGCCCCCTACCTGTGTCATAGACCCATACTTCCATTAAAGAACTCAGCCACACCTGTTTAGTAGTTTAAAGATAACAAGAAGTTTCATTTCAAGAGTCCAAGCTGAGTTAATTTTGCCAGGAAATTGTAATATGGGTGCATCACATCAAATTCTGAAACAGGGCATTTCTCTTCCTGTCTCCAGCATTATTAGCATCTTACAGTGGCTTGAATTAAAAAAGAAACATTTATTTTATCACCCTGATATCAGCCCGTTGCAATATACCATTTTTGAAACAGGGAAATATCACAGCTTGGCACCATAAATTCAACACTGCAACAAGATAAATCCTTCCCATTAATGTAAACCACTGCACCTCCCAATATATCTGCATCTGCAACACACTTGTGTTTGCTGATCAGACTATCACAAACACACATAACTCTTGGTGAATAATGAAGGCAGAGAGAAAATCTGAGGGTAACTGCTCTCCAGACTAAAGCAGCCACAGCCTGGTCCTTCAAACAGATTCACTTGTGCAGGGATGTTCCTGCTCGTGTTCAACAGCATAAAATATCCTCATCCTCACCACTGGAATCCACAGCAAAGGACACCGAGCTGCAGTCACTCCTTAATTACACATGCACAGAATGGATGCTGGAAGCTTTATTAACTTGCAATACATATAAATCCCAGAGATGCACAAAGGAGAGGTTGGGTACCCTGTCAATTAAGAATTTCTGGATTTCTCACTGAATACTTAAGGTGGCAATGAATTGACACAGGAAAAAAAAAAAAGAAAAAAGAAGCTAGTTTAATTTTACTCCTGAGAAAAATAATTTAGTGCTTCCTACAACAACTCAATTTCCACCTTTTCCCCTTTACACTGAGATCAACACTCTGAAAGTTGTGCCAAAGGGGAATTTGGCACACAGTTTAGGAAATGCAAACACATGAATTAATAACCTGAATTATGCAAATGCGAACCTGAAATTTGCAATTTGTTTTAAAAAGCTGAAAGAACTCTTCTTAATTGGTTTATCCATGTCTAGGAATTACTCAAATGATTCTGGTTTAGCAGTTAGCAGCCTCTTGCAGGCTCAGAAATAAAAAGCCTGCAAATGCTTTAAGAGCTAAAGCACTGAGTTCTGCTCTCTCCTCTCTAAGGAAAAGCTTTGTTGCTTCCAGAACCAGAAAGTCCAAGCTGATTCCATGTTCTCCAGCTCAAAGGGATGTAGCACATGACTGAATCATGCTTGGCAAGAGGCTGGAGAACAAAAAGGGGGCAAGAGCTCTGCACTGAGGATTGGGGAGTAAGTTCTTTAACCACCTTTTACCTGTAATGCCAAGGGTGGGATTGCTGCCCCTTAATATATTTATCCTTGTTATACCTCACATGTAGCACAGCTGCTGTGGAAGGAGGGAGAAAACCTGTACTGGTGCTGTGCAGAGGGAAATATCCTTCCAGGAGAAAGCCCTGACCCCACCAGAGTTTTTATTCTCAGATGCACCCTGTAAAGTGTAACTGAAATTGAAACACCACAGAAAGGGGAATAAAAACAACAGGTCACCTTCGGAGTCACAGAGATACCCAGTGCTGCTTTCCCTCATCTGAGCTTTTCTCAGACCAAGCCTGAGCAAAATCATCCTTTCAGCTCACAGCCTTTCCAAAATAACTGCTGGGAAATATAAAACCGAGCAAAACGGGTGAAATCCGCAGCGCTTTGTTGGTCCTTACGAGCCTCTTTAGAATAGCAAAGAGGCTCGGGCGCCACGGGCCGATAGAAATCCCGGTCCTTGCGAGCGCTCAGGATGCTCCGGCGCTGCAGAGCGGCTCGGGCCGGGCTGCCTGACCCCGGGTGAAAGTGCGCTCTGATCTCCCGATCTGCGGGGCTGGCACCGGCTTCAAAGCGGCCGCCTGCCTGATGCTTATCACTTTGTCAAAGGAGAAAAGAGAGATGCTGAAGGAGTTCTACTAGACCTTGAGAAAAGGAGTCCCAGGGCCATAAACTCTGAGAGAGAGAGACAGACAAGGAAAATCCAATAGCTCGGATGAAAAGTATTTGTAGAGGAGAGATCTTTATTCTGAGCGTGCTGCCAAAATTCAGGACAAAACGTTGTGCTCAAGATTTTCCTCCAGAGGCTGGAATGAGGCTTAGGACTCAAAGGTATCTTGCTGCTCTATATTAATATTGATAGTCAGTTTAAAAGAAGAAAAGGTTGGTCTTAGAGAGTTATAAAATATTGGTCATCCAAAGAAAACTATTTTTTGCACACACAAATTCAAGTTTAGTTCTAGATTAATAGCTGATTTTTTCAATGGCCAACCAAAGTAGGTGGAATTACAAAACCACAATAATTTCAAGATGTCATTAAGAAACTTTCTTTCACACAAGGCTGAGAATTAATTGCTTTCCATCAAGTATTTCACTGCTTCCTTCTCCATGTACAATTTTTCCTGACACTGGAGGAGCACTGGCCAAATTCTGCCCTTTTCACTCTCAGCCCAGACCTTAATTGGGAAGCTTTGCTTGAGAGAGGACAGCAGGTGCTGGCCTTCAATTAATAAAAGATTGGCATGGGGAGATCAGGGGCTGCTCCCAAGTACCAGCAGCCAGTTGCCGGTTCAGATCCAATCCAGAGCAGCCACATCTGGAAGGACAACACCAGCCAACACCTGCACCTGAGCTGTGTGACAGGAGAACTGGGGACTCCTGGCAATTTATAGAAAACTCAGGGAAGTCAAGGTGAATTTTTTTTAATGCAATTTAAATAATATTCCACAATCACCAGAGCTGGAGCAGCTTCTGAACAGCTGAGGAAAAGGGCTGTGGAGTAAGTGGCATGAACCCAGACAATCTCTGCTCCCTGGAAAGGCAGAAAGGTCTTCAGTATTGGACTAAAATCTATCACCAAGACTCTTGCTTCTTTCTGCCAGTGTTTTTCTTCAATAATTGGGAGATTTTAGCTATCAAAGTACATCAAACCTGTACCTTCCACAAGCACTGAAGCCACTCAGACAAATATATCAAACATCAATATGAAACTAGAAGGGAGAAAAAAAAGAAATCTGCTACAGCATCATCTAAACATAAGACACTAAGTAATAGCATTTAAAAAAATCTATTTCACACAGATGAAAATCATTACAGTCCTCTAGAGACCCTCTCTCCCTCTCTCTGCAGCTCCCCTTGTCATTTCCTAGCTGGTAAAAATGTGCCACAGGATATCAAAAGACGGTTACGTTCTTCTAATTTTAATATTCCTCTAATCCAATAATGGCTTGTTTACTGCTTTCTAATTTAAAGGTAATTCATTAGATGTATCCTGTCACGTCTTATTGGCAATGAAGGCATAAGGATCTTGCACAGAGCTCTGAGGCATGTCAGTCATACTGCTGATATTCTGTGTGGGTCCCTCAATGCAAAGGGCTATCGATGCCATGGCACTGATAAGGGACTCTCTGTGTGTACCTACATCCAAAACACAAACAAAAATATTAAAAGAATTCAGGGGTGAAGTCTGGACCCCAAAAAAATTATGTTTTAGCATTGAGAATTCTAGCAAACAGAAATATGAGCAATTTGAGTGCAAATATTTGTGGTAGTGGCAAAAAGGGTCTTGCACAGCCTGTGGGGAAGCCCATGCCTGACCTGCAGGGGAATTGGATGAGTCTGCAGCAGATGAGGAAGGTTAAGGAAACATCAGACAGAAGAGGCAGCCTGAACTCCGAAATGAACATTTCAGGAGCCAGACCATGCCAGGCAACATCTGTGGTGACTCTCCAAAAGCTACCCCGAGTTTTTGAGTAACCCTAGGGCAAAGTGGCAGGAGCTGAGGCCAAGGGCTTCAGCCCTGCTGGAGCTTGGCAGCACAGAGGCACCGAGGTGAGGGTGAGAGCTCAGCAGGAGCCACTGGCACAGCAGGGCAAGGCACTTCCCTGCCTCAGCAGCCACGGCAGCATCCACCCGGCTGCACGGTGCCCCTCCTCGCTGCCCTGGCACCGAGCCTGTGTCCACCTCCACGGGAGCAGCTCCTCTCCGAGCAATCAGGCAGAGGAAAGCAATTTCCTACAGGTGAAAGCGCTGTGTGCTCAAACACTGCTCGGGCAGTTCTCCTGCCACAAGGGCTGGGAACTCTGGCTGTTTACACTCTGCCACATCAGCTCTCTCTGTGCCAGGGCACTGATATGCCCATTTCCAATAATCTCTCCCGGGGAAGTGAAGCCTTTAACCACTCAGACAAACCACACACGTGTGGCTGCTTCGTGCTCTGTGGCTACCCCAGAGGAGCACACAGAGGAGCACAGTGACACCGAGCCAGGGAAGCACGCCTGGCGTTCTTCCCCAGGAGCACGATCCCCAGTTTGGGAGGCAGTTTGGGTCAGAACGTGTCCAAACCCATGCCCTCATTGGCTGTCGGTGATGTCATGCCCGTGCATTAATCCCCGCTGACTGCAGGTTTAACATCGCTCGCATCACCCCATCCTCTGCCAGCGACAGTGACCACGCGCCTTGGAGGAAATTACTCGAGCAGAGAACAAAGCAACTTGTTGAAACAGGCAAAGTCGCATCTCTTAAGTGATTATTTCCAGCTTTTCTTTTGTCAAAGTGAAGTTGCTGGGGTCAGGAACTGACACGTGCCTCGCTGAAAGGAGCGGGTGTTGTTAGAGCTCTGTTTTAAAGAAAGTAAATCCTCCCACTCAAAAAAGGTGAAAGTGCCAGTGGTGGGGAACCCACTACTCTGAGAAATTAAAGTATTTCAGGAGCTATAAAATCGGTAGGTGAAATTATAAACACTTTTAAAAAGAGCAAGAAGGGGGGGAAAGAGTGACATTTAAAGAGCAAGCCTAACCCTTCGCTAGCGGCACTCTCATCCCTGGAGTAACGGGGGCAGTAAATGAATTTCGCGCACACAGCCCAGAGCAGAGACAGATTCAAGTCCAGGACCGACACTTGGAGTGCTCTGGACTGACCCTCACACGGCCGCTCTCCCGGAGCCTGCCCAGCCCCAGGGGCTCTCTGCAGACCCTCTGGGAAGCGCCAACACCGCAGGCACTGCCCGCACGGTGGATGCCCGATGCGGGGATCCCGCGGCCGGGCAGCCTCTCGGGGAACAGACAATCCTCTGTCAGCCACCACTGGAGGTAATCGCGCTCCGAAACACAAGTTACATCGCGGCTGAAGCGATGCTTCCCTCCCAGCTGCCTCCCCGCAGCGCCCATCGCACACCCCCCGCCCGGGACGCGGGGACCCCCGACCCGGCCCGGCCCGGCCAGGCAGCTCCTGGAGGGAAGCCTCAGCTCCAGACCGGCACCTCCCGGCACCGAGCACCGGACAGCCGGAGGGGAGCCCCGGCCCCAGCCCGGCCCGGCACCTCCCGGCACCGAGCACCTTCCGGAGGGAGCCCCGGCCCCAGCCCAGCCCGGCCCGGCCCGCACCTCCCGGAGGGGAGCCTCAGCTCCTGGCCCGGCCCGGCCCGGCACCGAGCAGCTCCCGGAGGGGAGCCCCGGCCCCAGCCCAGCCCGGCTCCGCCGCCCGCTCACCTGGCCGCCGTCTCGCCCAGGCAGGAGCAGCGTGCGGGGAAGGGGGAATCACCCCCGGGGGAGCCGGGAGAGCCGCCGGCGTTCCGGCTGCCGGGAGGATGCTCCGCACAGGCTCCCGCACGCAGCGGCGCAGCGCCCGAAGTGGCTTCGGAACTCCCCTCCCACTCCTCCTCCTCCTCCTCAGAGCCTGAGGAGGAAGCGCGATGTCACGGCGTCTCTCCCACCTCCGCGGAGCATCCTCCCTTCGCTCTCCCCGGTGCCTGACCCCACGGCGCAGAGCCGGAGCTGCTGGGGCGCGGTGCCCTCTCCTCCCTCCCTCCCTCCGCCCCGGCAGCCGGGATGCTGCTGCTGCCGCCGGGGGAAGATCGCGCTGATTCCGGAGGCAGAGCCTTCGCTCAGCCCGCGATTTCAATCGCCTGCCGGAGTCCTGACCTTATTTCAGCATCCGAGCGGTGGCCGCTTAGCCGTGGGAAGGCACGGGAGGTGTTTGTGAGCTCGCAGCCGGGCTGGAGTTCGCAGCATCTTTCGGAAACAGCCGCAACTTGAGAAGGGAGCGGGGGCTCAGGCCGTAACCTCCCCGCTCCTCTTACAGTCCTGCGGGTTATCAATAAATCATGGTCTTCACAAAATTGGTTTAAATGCTCCCAAGGAAAGCCGGTGTTTCCCTGGCTGCAAAGTCGGGGTCACTTCGCCTTTCCAGCAGCCACCGGGAATCTCCTTCTTGCTCTGCCGCTGACTCTCTGCCAGTGAGACAGAGACCCTTTATCCCCCCTCTTTTACACCCTCGGGTTCCCCCGTAGCTCTGCTGCTCACCTAAACAGTGACGTCCAAAGAAATGCCTCGGTGGCTGTCAGGCATTTGAATATGTGTAGGATCGAGTCTCATTTCTGTGAGAGAGGGCAGTGTCTCACCGTAGGTAACCACAGGGCTCAGTGCAACAGTAGGTTGATCTCGGCTTTATTACCTAAATCCTGTTGTGATACAAACCGTCACCCTCCTGGACAAACATTCCCTAAATTGGAAGAATCACTCTAAAAATGCCTTGTGGAACAGAGCAGGTTACTTTTACCACAGGAAAACTCTCGTTGGCTGCTGTTGTGGAATTGCAAATTGCCTTTCGAGTTGTCTTTGTGCAAGTTCTCTGGTGCACGTGTGAAAAACAGTGAAATTCTCAGCAGCTTCCACACCACCATTCATTAGTAAATTCATAATCCAGAAGCGAACTCTCACACCCTGGATAAATTCACTTAGCCTGAAAGAAAGGTTCCAAGTGCCGAGCCTGAGCTCTCCCTCATCCCACGTTAGCACAACACAGCTGGGCTCTTTCAATCAGCAGGAGCTGCAATAAGTCAAAACAGGAGGGAACAAACCCACATCTCTCCCTCTCATTCCTTACCTGAGGAGCTGCCACCTTCTTCCCTACTGTTCCTGACACTCAGTACCCCTCCAGACCTCTAGAAAAGGGGAGAGAGAAAAGGCAGAAGCAGGAAGGAGCTCCAGGATTGCACACAGAAATGTGAGAAGTAGATGTGGGTAAAAGGGAGGGAATGGGATGCACTGATGGAAACAGAAAGGTTTAGAGGACAGGAGACACGAATAAGCAGGAAGAAAGGTCTCAGCTTGCTGTGTGTTGAAAGTAGGCTGCTCAGGACATCAGAGAGGGATTATGTAGGATCAACAGCCCCTGATATGTGTGGATGGAGCAGTTGTGGGTGCTTTTACTGGGCTGCTGAGCCACCAGAGACAGCAGTTCACAGCTCTCCCTGGCCTGCTGCTGTCCCGTGCTCATAATTCCTTCCCATCTCTTAGGCTCAGTTTTCCCATCCACACAGCAGAGACAGCCCCATTTCTAGCACTGGGCTGCTGTCAAAACGAATTAAGAGGTGCAAAGAGTACTTTGAAATGCAGATATTATGCTCACTAGTTTTAATGTCTCCAAAGCGGTCTCCAGATATCTCTAAATCCTCAACATATCCCTGATCAATTCCTGTTTTGCATAGGAGGAAGCCAAGCAGAGGGACAGAGGCTTTAGTCCATCTCTTTTATGTTGTGTTCTGAGGGTGCCCCTGACCTTGCCACAGCTCAGTTCCCAGATTTTTTTTGTCCCACAGTGTCTGATCCCATCCAAAGCCACGTTTTGCTGGTGACACAGAACAAGCTCCACACATGCAGAGACTCTGCACCTGATTATTAATTACCACCCTATTAGTAAGAAATTACTCCCCCTAGAAAGTGATTTCCTCTGGCAAGTCAATGCCCAGGCTTGAACTCCCATCTCCTCCCTCACCCTGGAGTTCCACCCATATTCCTGGCACCCACTGTGCCCTGCAGGGCCCTCCCAGAAACCCTGGCTGTTGTGGGGCTGGACTAAACCTCCCCCTGTGTTTTCCTTGCCTTTACAGGTGCACTGGGAAGGAGCAGGACACGGGAGCTTCTGGTCCCCAGGCCTGTGATCAAATTATCTCTCCCTCTGTCACACATCCTAATCATCACAGCTGGCGGCCATGCCAACAATATTAACGCTGCTGAGTAGCTTTCAGCTTTGCAATTAGCAAGGTTTTCTGCTTCCCTCAAATAAAAAATAGGCTGGTGCTTCTTAGCACTGCATAAATGATACAGAGACATTCAGGGCCCACGTTCCTGCCTTGTTGAGATGAAGCGACATGAGAAGTGCTGGAGATATTTTAAGTCTTCTCAAGATTAAAATGGTTACAAAGCTTATTATTTCTAAACATGTTTATCCTGCCTCTCTTTTTTTGTTTGCAAAATTAGGCAAAGTGCAGTTTAAACAAACAACTATTGTACTATTAAACATTGATTAAAGAAAAGGGTTCCATTTAAATTATTAAGTGGTAAGATAAAAAGCATCCCTCCTTTTTTGTACTCTACTTTATTCAGAAGTCAAACTTCTGTAGTCTCACTGAATGCTAATGAGCAGCATAATAATGCACAAGGGCAAGAGGGGGCTGAGTAATTAAAAACAGAGGCCAGAAATCAAAGGGCTTGAAATACACTTAAGAAAATAATTCAATTATACATTAGAAACCTGGGATAATCGAGACACATCCCACGGTTTCATTCATCATTATGCCACAATTTTATATCACTACTGCCTTGCTGTACACAGGAAGCAGCAATTGGGACTTCCATGTGTGGTGCCTCAGCTGGAGAGACAAAGGCAACGTGCACTCAGGTCCCATCCTCATCTCTGCTCCTTGAAAACTGCTTCACTTGAGTGAGTTGATTCTCACTTATCTGAATCAGGGAAATATTTCTGGTCACAGGATAATTCTGTGCTGGTTCTACATTCCTTTTCTCCGTAGCTGTGCAATTAATTAACACAGATCTCCACACTCACCATTTTATCTTCCCTACAAAATGCATCTCCCACCACTCTCCTTGGCTTCACCTCTTCCCATGGCTTCAGGCTTGCCTGGTTATCCACAAAAACCTCTGCCAAGCAAAGCAGTGGGTAGGTTTGTCCAGCAAACCACGTGTTAAGCTGGCATCATGAGACTCTGAGGTGTTCACACAACACAAGCTGGGTCAAAGGGTCCTGGTGTAGCTTTGCAATGTCACTTTTTGTGGGTCAAGGAGTCCCAGCACAGCTCCTGGCCTCCAGGACAGCAAAGCAGATTTATTCTATATAGATATAACATTTATAGGGAATTCCAGTGCCATGGGATAAAACAAGGAGAAAAGACAGTTCAGACTTGTTCAGTGACTTTGGAGATCAGCAGAGGATTTAAGTGATTTTGCCTTGTGCAGTCTGGATGCAACAAGCAATTATCTAACTTAGACTCATTGCACTGACTCCAGCTTAAAGGAGGGAACTGTAAGTGATGCATTGTCAGGCACCATGGAAAAACCAGAAAAAATGAAAAGATGAGTTTCCATCTGACAAAGAGGAGCACTGTGTTCACCAGCTTTGCAGAGGCACACATTCTTACCTCCTTTTGGTACATAATTCAGGCAATGCCAGGAAAAAAAAGTGTTGGAAACAACCCAGAAAAGAAAAACTTATCAATTTTAGCAAAACCAACAGTGAGTTGCACATCAGCTTCCTGAGAAATCAGAGTCTGTTTGTCTCATTAGGATTTTTAAAGGTTTAAGCGTAGAGACTATGAGTTGTCTCTAATGAGCAATGGAGTCAAACCAAACACTGCTGTGCTCCAAGGGGCCAGAGGAGCCCAGAATCCANGTTTTTAAAGGTTTAAGCATAGAGACTATGAGTTGTCTCTGTGCTCCACGGGGCCAGAGGAGCCCAGAATCCAGCACAGGGCACAACTTTGAACAGTGAGAAAAGGAAACAAGAATCTCAGGTCAAGTCTTCCAAAATCAGGGGTCACAAAAATGAAGGTTATGACTCCAGCAGATGGGGACTGTTTAGTGCAGCTCCAACTATTCCTGAGCTTTGCTGCATCTTCCATTCAGGAAAAAAACAAAAGGCTGCATGTGAAGAGCCAATTTCAACCAGTGTATGACAGCAGCTGGTTATCTTCCCCAGCCCTCCTCAATCAGAAATGAAGCTCTTTTTGAGATGATTCAGCTTCTCCACCCAAAAAGATGCACACTCACATGTTAAATAGGAGACCATTAATGCAAACGAGCTCATGATGTGAGTGGAGCAGTGTTTGCCAAAGGTGGAGAGGGAAATGTGCAAGTTAAGACAGACATTAGATTTCAACCTCCAGTGAGTTAGAGAGCAAAATATCAAATTTTCTCCATTTNTCAAAGGTGGAAAGGGAAATGTGCAAGTTTTCAACCTACAGTGAGTTAGAGAACAAAATATCAAATTTTCTCCATTTTTCTAATGAGGAATTCATTTTTAGAAGAGAAGACACAGAGAGATTTGTTTGATTTTGCAGAGGGGGTGCCTGGAAGTGGGGAGCTGCAGCCAAGGGCAGAGCCTGAGCCACAGAGCAGCCCCACTGCTCAATATTCCTTCCTCAAGTTTGTGGTTGAAATACTCTAATAGATATCTTAGTGACATCCTTTTCCAAGAAACAGTCTGGGGCAGTAATTCTGACAGGACAAGTCAGCTGTAATGAATCTCTTTCCTCAGCACAGATGGGGCCTTGCTTTACTCACATGCATTGCTCCTTCCACTCCCTAAGACCGTGTGAAGACAAGAGAAAGCAGCTCTGGCCTCTTATCTTACCTGCCTGAACCAATATAGTGGCAATCAATAAATGAACTACATTTTCTTTAAATATGCAATTACACGGAATAGATGATAGAAGTGACAAAACCCAGAACAACTCCACAAACACAGGGCTGGGCTCTGATTTCTATCAATACAAGATGAAAGTCGTGTAGTTGCTCATTTACAGCTCAAAGCTGCATTATTTTCCCTAACTCAGGCTCTATTGGTAGGCAGCTGAACACTCTAAAGCAGAAATACCAACTCATCTTGATATTCCTTCCACAGTAAATAATGATTTACAAAGGAGGGGGGGAAATCTGCCCTCCCCTCCCTCTTTCAATTCATTAAGCTCAACTGTGATAACCAGTGAGGCATACAGGAAAGGGTTAGGTATCTCTGCCTCTGAATATTTAATTCAGGACTAAATGTAATGCACAGCATCCCTGCACCCTTGGGAGTTCAGCAGCCAATATGCCAATGAATATATCCTGACAATAGTGATTTTTTCTGCACTTTGGAGGCATGAGTGACATTTGCTCACCACATATGTTACATCGGATGCCGAGGTCCACACTTGTGAGAAATTAATCAGAATCCATCTGTTTCCTCCTCATCCTGGACAAT
Organism: Alaudala cheleensis; assembly: GCA_013398995.1. NCBI lineage: Eukaryota > Metazoa > Chordata > Aves > Passeriformes > Alaudidae > Alaudala > Alaudala cheleensis. Next base: position 91,722 of record VWYE01002472.1, read on the forward strand.
TTAATTACAACTTAACCAAAGATTATAGGATTCCCATGTCTGAGTCCCCAGCCCCCCAGCCCAGCCTTGGTGTTTCTATCCTGAATGATTAAAGCTGCTTAGTTTAAGTGAGGTCAGAATCAATCTTCCTTCCTGTAGGGAAAGGCATAAAGCTCGTGGGCAGGGTCCAAAATCTGCTCTAAATTACATGTAGGTAAATCCAGAATATCCCTGCTGAACCAAAGAGGGTTCAGATTTATCATGGCACAGGTTGTGGACCTTGATCTATCAATACATATTTCTGATTTTGATGGGTATCAGGCTCAAAATGGCACAAAGTCAGTCACTTCAGGTCCTCTGTTACATTTTCATTTACCTGTCCAGGTGGTGAAGGGGGAGGGCTCAGCCCTTCTGGGGGGCTTAGAGATACCATGACACTGTTGGGAAAAGAAAGTGCTCTGGCTTTAAATACTGCCTGTACTTAGGTGGCTTATAAAATTATTTACTTATTTCATATTTTCTGGTACCTCTTTAATTCACTGTAGTGGCAAGGGAGAATTTGGGGCAAAAAGATTGCTTGGACCCTGATTTGGAATGCCAATATTTGCACAATGATGGATGAAGAGCTTAAAAAGGGGGGTTTCTTGGAGTTGTTTGGACAAGGCACAACTGGCTTAAGAAGCCCAGAAGCAGAAATACCCATGAGATTCTGGTTCCAAATGACTCCATTCCAAACATGAGACTTCCTGAAGGAGAGAGAAGCCAAAGCTGTGAACCAAAAAGAAAGGTTTCCATTACAGAAACTGGACAGAGAGACACAGAGTGGGAGGCCTGGGAAAGCCCAGGAAAGAGGAAAGAGAGCTGCAGTGATAAGGAGCTGAGAGCTGGAGCACCAGGAATCTGCAGGTCAGGGAGGACACTCTTGATGCAGAGGGGCCAGGCTGAAGATTGCTGGCTGCTCACAGTCATGGCAGGGCCCAAAACCTTTTTGCCACTTCCCTGTGGCTGTGGCAGAGACCCCTCAAGCAGAGGAGCTCACCCAGCAGTGGGGAGGTGGAGGCAGATGAGATGTGCAAAGCCAAACACCACCAGCAGCCCAAGATGGAAGCAGGAGAAGCTCCCTGAGCCTGCTCTGAGCCTCCCCCTCTCCTCCCTGCCATTATTCCAGCTGACTTGCAGATACCTGGGAGTTATTTTTGAAGTGAAGGTGTGCTCAGATCAGGCTGTCACAGCCTGTCTGTTCAATCAGGAGTCACTTGATCAGATGCTTTTCTGCTGTAACACAATCACACCATTCCAGGGCCTCCTCTGCAGCCCCAGGGCTGGGTACTGCCTTGCCAATAAGATATTGATACATTGGGAGATAGCTGTAAAAGAAAAGGAAGATCTTGCATAAATTAACTTATGCTTTTTATAGACATGGAGAGCAGTCTATCCATGGAACCATCTGCTAATCTCTGTCCCATGGCAATTAAAGTCAACATTTCACTGTATCTTCTCCATCAAGGGCTGAGATTATGCACTGAACTCTTTTTTTGTATAACACTAACCTTGCATCTGTGCTGTTGAGTGTCCCTTTCCAACTTTCCAAGGCACTTCCCACGTCCACTCTCTGAGTCCCTGCTGCAAGAAAGAAAAAAAACTCAAATGGATTATTTTTATTAATTTATTGTGAAGGGGGAAATAGGTTTCTTATGTTTCTCAAGAACTCTGTTTTAATAACAACAAATATTATATACTAAATTAATAAATGTATGTCTTTGATACAAAATTATCTTCACACAGTCAAATTTTATCAATGTTTCTGTTACAAACAAGCCACAGAGATTTTCAGAAGTAACTTATTATTTTGGACATTATGTTTCAAATATTCCATGCCAAGATGCTTCCACAAATTATCAAAAACCTGAGAGCAGACCTCTTTTCTTCAGATCATCTCATTTTCTTCAAGGAAAGCTGGAAGCCTGAAAAGTTTCTGCTTTAGAAAACAGGTAAAGACAAAACCCAACTGTAGTTACTTGTCCAGATTATAGATACAGAAAATTTTCTGCAGTAATTTAAAGCTTGACTCCTACTGCCTTAGTCTGCATCTTTTCATACACAACACATTTTTATTACTCCATGTAATTTTAATAATTTATACTGGCACCATCACTTTAGCAATTGCATTCACTACATTTAGCAATGGGAGTTTCTATAACAGCAAGGAAGAAAATACCTGAGATTTGATTAGCAGGAGGGTTTGCAGAAAGGCAACCTTACAGCAGGACTGGAGGGCTCCTGCTCAGGCCAAAGATATTATTTTACAGAAATAATTACAGAAATACATGTTTCATGGACACTAATACATTTGTTTAATTAAATAATAATAAAAGCTAGTGAATTATCAATGACACAAATAAAAATTCGAGTAATGCTCCACCTCTGTCACAGCTGATATTACAGAAAGCTTCTCTTTTCCAGCTGTGTGGGGATGTGTGAGGGAGGGAAAGAAATGGAAACATTAAATAGTGACACAAGCAAACTTTATCCCTGTTGTTCTGAATCCTCAGTGCAGTCACAAGACAATTAGAAGTTATGTGAGCACAGAGCTTTCCCCAGTTTATGCTGGCTGAGCCCCTCTGTGGGGAGTGATCACCTCCCAAATATCCAAATATCCCTTCCCTCCCCTCTCTCTGGTTTCCACTTCCCATCACACGACACAAAACCTGAGCTTTACATCCACAGCTGTCTTCCCAAAGGTCCAGACTCTCTGCTCAAAGCCTGGAGGTTATTGTGCAAAGTCCTAGAGGAGAGAACTGGTGTAATACTTTTCCTCAGCACCTAAAAAGTCATAATAGACCATTACTGGCTACGGATATAACATATACAGAGTATATCAGATAAGTATTTGTGGAGAGGCTTTAAAGCCATTGTTGTCCATTCTTGCACATTAAAACCCACAAAGAGTTTTATTTAGAGCACTAAATCCTTTCATTTCTCTCTGGCTAGATTTTTTTTTTTACTGTTAAAATATTCATCATGCACTCCAGGAATCTCGATGCCAAGTATTTGTTTTATTTTTTATAACCTTTTAAAATAGTTTCTTTAAAATATCTTCAGGTGTGCATATTGCTCTTAAAAAAACCACTGAAAATAATGGTTAATTGTAAAATAGTAAAGAGAGGAATGAGGCACCAGGCACTGCTGAGACCTCAGCAGAACAAAGGGTGGATTCCACAAAGTTCAGTGCTAAAGGCAAACAGAAAGGGCATTTTTTCAAAGTTGAAAGTTTTCAAAGTTAAAATCTTTCAGGTTTCATGCAAGTAAATGTAACTTTCTATTGCCAGTGGGTTGGGGGGTGAGGAAGGTTTCTTTAAAGGGGACATTTGTGTCAAAGACTTACATTTACATTTCTCTTCAGAAGAACAATATTTTTTTGTGAGGTGGGTGTCTGGCACTGGGAAAAATCAGTATTTCCTGTCTGAAAATTCCCCTCTGATCTTGCTACCTTGGAGGCTGAGGCCAGCTCATCCTGTAGCTTTTGGGATGGTGACAAATCAGTCTCCTTGTGCCTGGAAAGCCCCTTTGGATGGAGCCTGTGACAGAGCCCAGCCAGGGCTGGCTCTCACCCAGGGCTGTGCTGCTCCTCACCCTGCAGCCTCTCAGCCAGGGCTGCTGCAAGGGAGCAAATGCAGTCTGGCAGCTGTGAAACTCGGTTACAAATACCTGGGAAGAGATTTCCTTCAGCTTCCAGAACATTTCCTTTAATCTGAAGAGAAGCAGACACCTCCCCTCTCCTCCCCATGAAGTCTCTGCTTTATGCACGGAGCCAACCTCATTCTCAACACCACAATCTGAACCATGACCTTCCCTTCTCTATTCCCATGAGGGGTTTAGCTTTTTCCACATGAAAAAAAAATATTTTAACTTCCCTTCTTTCCATTTCTTCACACAGAGAAAAGAGTCAGAGTGAGGCACAAACCTCAAAAATTATCCCACACTTTTACCAACTGCTTTGGCACCTCCTCCAAGAGCTCTCCAGCCACTGGGGGAGGACACAACAGCATCTCCAGGTGATTTCACAGAGAATTTGTGCCACTGCTTCTCTGCCCAAAGGGCTTCCATTCTGCATCCATATAAATACAGAAAGCAGAAGATAATACTTACCAGTGATCACCTCCCAGGAGCCAGGAATGTGCTTGTACAGTTATTCCACCTGTTTTGCTTTCTCTCCCAGACACCAAGATTAATGAAGAAAAGGCAAGGCTGCATTTGTAGACACTGACTACCCTGTTACTGAGCACAGAACTTAACACTGAACGTCTGGGTCATTTAAAAGGTGACCTGCATTCCTGAGAAAAAGCATTTGGTTTATTTATGGACAACAGAGGGACACTCTGGATTCACTATATCACAGGCTTCCCAAGCAAAATGCTCCAGTTAAGGCAGAGTAAAGTAAAAACATCCCACAGCTGGGGAGGGAGCTTGTTCTTTTTCAGCAAATTGCTGGTTCTATGGCTTATTAGATATCATTAATGGATTAAATAACTTTCATGAAACATGACCTGCTATTTCCACAAGCAAGTCTCTCAACTTTACCACAAATATTTCCTCCAAGCTCTTTGATTTTCATTTAGTGTCTATCTAAAAGGCTAAAGACCCAGGCACTCCACTCAGTTGCACTGACATTATCTTTTAATTAACAGAGGTCACTTAATGCTTTTAGTGCAATCAACAGTTGCTTTCTTTCCATGATCAACTACAAGAGCACCACAGTTAATGCAGACTGATTAAAACTTGAAAATCCTTTAGTGTAGAAGTATCTCAGGACAAATATAATCAAGCTACTGCCTGTAGATCATTTTCCTTGACAGCTTTGATTGCAGCACCACCAGGAAGAACAAGCTGTGGGTAAAAGGCCTCTCCTGTCCTGTGGGTCTCACTGAGCCCTGATAAAGCTGTGGGTGAAATTAATCCCCAGGGTTATCTCCACCTGCATGTGCTGGACATCCCTTGGGTGCTTCCAAAATCTTGTCTCAGTAGGTGGAAAACTAAAATTAGTGCTCACACGTGGTTGATAAATGATAAGTAAAGCCCAGACTGGAGAGATTTACACAACTCCCTGCCTGGCACTGCAGATGAAAGCACACGTGGAAAATGAGGAGCAACCACATTATGCCTTGCAAATGTAAATCAGACTCCCTCATACAAAGATGTAGCTGGGATCCTTGTCTGATTTCAGTGGAGAAAGACCTGTTGGGTATTTGTAAGTGAGGAATTGGTCTGAAGTGAACAAGTTTTTGGGAGTAGGGACCATGTTCAGTTCAAGAGAGTGACAAATCTTCTATTTCAGAGTCACCTGCCTGGTTAAGAGACAGATTTTGAAAGCTAAAGGCAAACAGATTGGGTTATTGTCTCCAATATCTAATAATTTTGTTAATCCTTATTCTTTTGACCCGTGCACAAAGAAAATTATTCCAGGAAACCAATAGTAGCCATTCCTTTTTAATCCCTGCATTATATCTGCTACAGAGGTCGCAAAGTCAGTGAAATGAGAAGAGCTCTTACCCTGCCAGTTATAAATTTACAAAGGTTTTTAATCTTGGTAGCTTTTCATTGCTAGGCAAGGAGCATATGTCAGAAGACATATCACAAACAACAAAACCAGGATGAACCAGACCAAAAAAAAAAAATAAAATAGAGCAAGCATGTCCATTTAAAAAACAATTACACAGAGCTCCCTTGGAATGGCCATATACATCCCCAACCCAGCTGCTTTCATCTCCTCTGCTGCATTTAGGTTATGAAAGGATTTAGTTTCCCAAGAAAAGAATTTGAGACACAAGGAAGGCAGGGCAATTTTAAATTAAACAGCATGACTATGGTAACATCTGCAATAGATTGGATGCCCTAAACACAGAGCAGGAGAGATCTGTCGTCTTATCTACGGTTTGGTAAATAATTTCTCCTACTTCAAGGGTCATTACATCTTCAGCTCTTTCTGTCATTTGTGATTCCACTGAGGGGCTGGAGAATAAAGTCTCTACAGGTGCTCGTGGTGCAAGTGAGCAGCTATAAATAACATCCCAGGGTTCTGCTGTGAGGGGTATAAAAACCTCATTCCCAGCCTGACGTGCCTTCATTAGGCACCAGCTCCCAGCCCCACAGATCTCAGCATCTCCTGACATCGAATCTGGCAGGTGGTCACTAAGCAGCAATAGCAGCCATTAGGGAAAAGGTTTTTCTGGTCCCCCACATCCCCAAAACTCCCCTTAGTTCTCTCCTGAGAGAAATGGGGATTTGGGGTGGGGAGGGGAAATCCTGCCAAGTGTTCCCAAACGGGTGATTCAGCACAAAATCCTCCCTCTCCTGTCCTAAAGCCTGAACTCCTCAGGTGGGGGATGGCAGAGAGTGGGGTGGGAGCAGATCCCCACCGTGGGGATGCTCTCCCACATCTCTGCAGCCAAGGGGAGCTTGAGGCTCACCTGGCTGTGAGCTGCCCCAGAGCCACACACCAGAGCTGAGCTAAAATAAACCCCTCAGTCTGGCTGGAGACTGCTCCTGTGGCTGGGGAAGAGATTTAGGGCTGGGGCTGGTGCTGCAGCATCTCCCTGCTAATCCCCTGGGAGACACAAGCTTGGTGCTGTACCAGCACAGAGGAGTCACAAAGAACATAAATGCTGTGGAGGGGTTCTCATTGGAGGGGTGCTGGTTTTTGGAGAGTGCCAAAAATAAGGGAGTCACCCTAATTAAAGAGAAGGGGGGGAAAAATCCCAACCCTGTTGTGTGTGAGGTATTAAAACGAAAAGAGCTGAGGAGAAGGTGAAGGGGCAGGCAGAGCCAGACACATAAGCAGTGCACAGAGACCTCATGGGACAAGGTTAGGACAGAAGTGACAGCTGGCCTGAAGAAAAAGCATTTTAAGATCCAAAACTCTGTCAGGAAAATCCAAGCGTGCGGCCGACGGAGGAGTTCAATAAAAAATGGGCAGGCAGAGAAAGGACACAAGGTACATAAATACATGCTTATTCAATAAAGCAAGAAATGGAATGGCAAAATTGAGCAAACAAGGCTGCCTGGTGGTGGGAGACAGCCTGATTTATTTGCCTTGCTGAGACACAGCAGCGTGGCAAACACAGCAGGGAAACTGTGTTGTCTCGGTAGGAATTATTCAGCAAAGGAGGGTTTAGGTCATGGCTGGAGCAGCACAAAGAGCCTCTGCAAGCCAAGTTTCCACAGGAAGAAAAATCACACAGACAATGCATAATTGATGCAGATGTAGCAGGAGTGCTGAACCCTCTGGGGACAGGGGAGGGAGATTTTTTAAAAGGGAAAAAAAAGTCAACAAATAGTTAATAATAAAGCGGGAGTGACTTCTAATTACCTGTACAGAGCTGCCTCCAGCCCGTGGCACGGTGACAGGCTGTTTCTTAGCAACTCAGAGGCAGCTTTTGGAAAGGCTCCTTCCAAGGAGAGAAGCCCCCACCTTCTGGGGACCAAAGTTCAGCAGTGAACTCAGGCTGCATCCTCAGGTTTCAGGGGCTGTGGTAAATTGTGGTGATGTGTTTTACCTCCTGTAGGAACAGAGCAGGTATAAATTTAAAAATTTTTTTAAAATATCTGGGAATGTGGACAAGAATCAAGCAGCCCTGTAAAGGAGGATATTGAAGTAATGGACTCGGCATGAGGGACACCCAGGAGTTTCTGGCAGAGGAGGGGAGCAGCATCACCTGAGTCAGCAGCACAGAGGAAAATAATGCAGATTCTCAGGGCCAGATGGTTTCACCCAAAAGCTCTGCAAGGAGAGAGCAGCAGAGCTGCTAGCTCAGAGATCCTTCCCATTAACCCCTTTCTTGGAGAAATGCTCAAGACAAATCAATTTCCCAGCCACGATTTTTTTTTTCCTTGCCAAAAAAGCTGATTATTTGGGGAAGTCAGCAAAAGTTACACACACCTTGCTGAACAACACATTTCCACAGAGCAAAACTGCACCTTTCTGAAAATAATATGGGAAACTCAAAAAAAAAAAATCACATGATCTTTAAAATCATCTCAGGCACAGGCACTGGCAAGGGTCTGTTGATGAGCCAAAGTATCCAGGAGAGAGGGAATATTGCCATGGCTCAAGAACTGGTTGGGAGACAGGCGTGGGTGGTTAATTTTTAAGTGGATCAAAGACCTGCATCACCATTGATGTTTAATAAATTAATGAGGTGGAAAAGTACACAGAGAATAAATGTCAAATAGCAGAGAGAAGCCAGGAAAATTGCAGGGGTTCAGGAAATCTGCATGAGCAGACATATAGAGAAATACACACACCCAGAGCAGCCCCTACTCCTCAATAGACACGAGGATTTTAATTCTCTGGAAACTGCTCCCAGTGATAATTGATAGTGAAAAGGAACAAAATTAAATGGAGATGCTTACAGCAGACCTACATGAACTTTTCCTTGTGGAATGCTGGCTGAGAGAGTGAGCAGAAGTGTCCCCATCTCCAGTGCCACCAGGCCCTTCCTCTCCTGGAATCTTGGTGCCACTGGCGTCCCAGGAGGGATGAGTTGTGGGATTCAGTGTGGGCAGTGCCAGCCACCACCCTCCATCTCAGACTGAGGGCAAAAGTCCAAAGGATAACCAAAAAATAACATCAAAAAAGAAGAAGCTGGGGTCTGGGTAACTCCAGGAGTAACAGAATATACTGGAGGTTATTTGACAATTGCCCTCAAAGGCGAGAAACTTGGGATTTCTTCTCAGTAATGAGAAAAAGGAAAATTAAAAAAAATAATTATTATTTGGGATTCAGGAATTTAAAAGTGATGGAAAGGCAATCTGGGGGACAAAAAAGCTGTATGGAATGAGCTGTACTTACTTCACAACATGTCAATGTCCAGCAAGGCCTTGCCCACGGTGGGATTTGCACAGTCAGGATCTGCAGCCCCATTCCTTTCTATCCTCCTTCATCTAAATGTTCCAAGCACAAAATTTGGTAAGGAAGTGACTGTACTGGTGCATTCAGAGAAGCCCTTCTCACACAGCAGTGCTCTGATGTGCATTGCAGTGCAAATATTCTCCTGAAAGACACTTTAATAAAGCCCTCTATTAAAAATAATCTGCCAGCAGGAGAGTATTGACTGTGTAAATATGATATTGGAGAGCTGGGAGAAAGTAAATATGGGAACAAGCAAACTCTGTTTTGTCAGGAGGGGGCAAACCCCCAAAGCCACAGAAATAAGCAAACCTGTTTATTATTTGCAAAGCAGAAGGTGAAAGTGTTTAGCCAAGCACTGAGTCAGTGGGATGTGGGGTGGCCTCAGCCAAGTCCCTCCTGCTGAGAACAAGCTCCTGCCTTGCAGGGGTCATGCTTCCTCCTGCTGTCCCCAAAGTGACAGCAGCATCCTCAGCTGATGTCACTGCACTGAGCTAATATTAAATGCTTTCAAATCTGATCAATAAAATAGAACTTGCAGTAAATGGCCAGAAAGCAATCAGTTCTGTTTTTCAGTCCTGGACTCTCTCCTGAGTTCCTGACTGAAAAAGAAAACATTGTGGCTATTAAGTAAGTAAAGCTTGATTTATCACACAGCATTTGAAAATTTTCTTTGAAGCCTGCACTAACAGGTCAGATATTCCCAACCTTTCCTTTGGCTGGAACGTTAAAAACATTGAATAGATAATGTCCAGGGCATTTTTGCAACCAAGGCTGTAAGAAGGATGTTTGGAACATCTGTGTTCCTCTCAATTTACTTAACCTTTATTTCTTTTTCTGAAGGGAGCATTACAGTACTCTGAACCCATCTATCTGCCCAGTTTTCTTTGGTTAGGGAAAGGCAGTGCTGGGAACATGACACCTTCTGGACCCTCCAGGCATTGCCCATGGAATCTGGGGGGGGAATGACACATTTGGCAGCGTTTCAAACCCCGAGCCCAGGGAGCAAACAAATTGCTGCAAGAATTCCAATCAAAGCGTCACTCACACCTCACGACGTGCAGACTCGTTTTTCAGCTGCCAATGTTCCTGTTGACAGCTATCCAACTTTGTAATTAGTGACAAGACAGGGAATACTTTGCACTCCAGGTGCACCTCCATCAGAGGGGTCCCCTGCCTGTCAGCAGCGCTCGCTCAGACACCTCTGCGGGGCGGGAGGTGCTGCAGAAATGGATTTTCACCGAGTCCCAGCAGGAGCTGGGATCCCCCCCGCACCAAGAGCTGCAGCATCCCGTTCTCCCACCCTCCCTAAAGTGCCACTGAGCCACTTCCTCTCCCGAGAGAACTCTGAGGTCTCCAAACAGCACAAGAGCATCACTTCAGCACATCCTCTGCTGGAGCTGCAGCGCTGGAGCTCCTCTCACTGCCCTGCCCCTCTCCCTGCCAGGCCTCTGCTCCTCCCCAAGGATGGATGCAGGAGATGAGGGATCAGCATCCCACCCTGCCCCTTCCCTTTCCCTGCTGGAGAGCTGCTGACACGGGTACACAAATAACTGGCAGCACGAAGGTAGCAGGGAGGAGGGTGTTCTGCAAAGCAGAACGCAGGCTGCTTAAATAATGAATTAAGAGGCATCAAAAATGCGTATGGAAGAGGACAGAGAGGGAAGGGCTGATATTTTAGACTATGCTAGACCACAATGAATAAATTATAAGAAAGGCGGAATACTTTACTAAGTATAAAGATGTCTAGCAGAAGGAAAGTTCCTGCTCTTTTCATCCCCCACTGTGTCCCAAACGAAGACAGAGCTGAGAGGGCTCAGCTGGTCCATGAGGTTTTCTTTTCCATGCACATTTTCATCCGGACTGAGGCATTTTTATTTACCAGCATCCACCCTGTCTTTAAGCTTCTCACACCAGAGACAGGCTTGCTTATTTTTCTGACGCTGCTGAAGTTCTCCCAGTCATAACAAACCAGGAACACCCAGTCAGTGTGACAGAGATGAAGTGATGGGTAGGAGGCACATTTCACTGTGCTATCAAGGCCTGGCTGCAGTAATTGGTGAGGAAACAATCGGGAGCTGTCAGGAACACACGCCCTGCTGCTGACTGCTGTGCTGAGCCCTTGATGGGTAATGAGCGATGGCCACTGTGGCCAGCACTGCCCTCTGAGTGGTGCCAGGCTCCTCCCAGAGCCGTGAGCAGCAAAGCCATCCCTCCCTGTCCCTCATAGCCCCCTCGGTCCCCTCCTGCCTGTCCCAAGGGCTGGGGCAGGCTCCTACACCCCACACATGATGAGGATTTTAATTACCTGCAAGATGCACAACAAATCAAATGCCAAAGAGGCAGAGCTGCCCACACTTCACTCACTGCTCGTTCAGGGTCTGTCCATGTTCCTCAGCTGACACAGATCCATGGAGAATGGCCATGGAGAGATGATGAACTGCTCCAGCCATTTGCTGACACCTTCACTGTCCATGGCAGCCTTGCTCCTCTCACAGGATCTGAACAGTTCTGAACTGGTGCCAGTCACCACGGGATTCTTTAGGTTAGAAAAGACCTTTTACATCATTGAGTGCAACCATTGACCCAGCAGGGCATCAGTGAAAGCAAAATGAGAGTCTGGGTGTTTCCTCACATGTGGGGACCTCAACAAGCCCTGATCCAACCCCCAAAGCTGACAAGGGACACCTGGATCACATCAGCCTTGTGTCAATGCTCCCATCATATCACAAACCTCACCTGCCTCCCACCCCCCTTGCACGGCAACTCTAACAATTCCCACCCTGCATTAACGTTTACAGCTTATTTTCATTTTGCTCAGCTGCTGCAGGCTGTGGATCAGATGCCAGGCAGACAAATCATCTCCTCTGGCTTTAGCCAAAGCAAAGGGATAATGCTGGACACCACAGCCCTCCTTGGGCAGCCAGAGCCCTCTGTCAGCTCAAAGCTTCCCAGAGCTGAAAACAAAAGTCAACCAATCCCATCTTTAGTGACCAGCTGGGGGATAAGTTTGGAAAGGGCGCAATCTGCAAAGCTCAAATATTTTTCTTTAAAAACAACTGTCTTCATGGTTGCTTTTAAAAAATGAACAGAATAACACCTCGATCATTTTTCAATATTTTTTTCACTATTTTTCAAGTTTCAGTGGCCCATATTTCCATGCATGCAATCACCATTCCTAGTGAACTGCACTGGAGAAGTAATTAGGAAGTGGAAGGTGCAGGATATATTGCATGGCTGGGTGATGTGCTACACCAGTGAAAATCAAGACTTTGCAGCAAAACAGGAATTGCATTAACTACTAAAAGGCGACAGTCTGGCACAAAGTGGTTTTAGAACAAAACATGAGGCAGGATTTTGTTACAAAAGATTAACAGAAAATTATTCCCCAACACCAACTAAGTTGCTTAAAGAACGACTGAAGAAAAATACACCAATATTATGGCATCTGAATCATCCCAGGCTAAAAGCTAAAATCTCCACGGATTAATTTTTTTGCTTCTACAAACAGGAAGGAGGAAAAACAAAACCATGACTGCGGGAGCAGTTGCTTTGGTCGTCGGTGAGAAGATTCTGCATCAGAAATGAGATTCCCTTTGAGCGTTGGGAAGGGCTCTAGTGACACCTACTGCACTCTGCCACAATAAAACCTATTTTCACTATAACAGGCAGTGAAAGCTTCGCTGTCTCACCTGGAATGGGGGTCCCTGCGAGGCGAGGGGCATTTCCAGCCTGCAGAGAGCCCCGGAGCAGCAGCAGCCCCCGGGCTGAGGCTGTGCCCTGCAGCAGAGCTCTGGCAGCTCCTGAAAGCACCGGGACACACTGGAACTGCCCCAGCACTACCAGGGACAGAGGGCACAGACAGCAGTTCTGAAATGGGGGTGGTCACAGCGGAATCGTGGCGTCTGCGAGTCAGAAAAGAGCTCTGGCATCGAGTCCAGCCAAACCAAACCACGTCCCCAAGTGCCACATCTCGGTGTCTGTCCCACACCCCCAGGGATGGGGACTCCAGCACTCCCCTGCACAGCCCCTTCCAACGTTTGACAACCCTTTCGATGAAAAAATTCTCCCTAATATCCGTTCTCATCCTCCACTGGCACAGCTTAAAGCTGTTTGCTCTTGTCCTGCCCCTGTTCCCTGGGAGCTGAGCCTGTCCCCTCCTGTCGGGAGCTGTGCAGAGACACAAGGTCCCCTTTTCTCCAGTGTTTCTCTTTATCAGTGATGATTGAGCTGGTAAAATTTCTTTTTTTAGTTTTAGTATTTTCTTTCCTGAGACTATATATATTCGAGGTGACTTTATTATCAGCTCAATCTAGGAAACAACTGAGGCATTCTCAACTTTCTCTTTTAAAATCCCCGTTGAACGTCATCTTTTGTTCAGTTTTTAACAAACCCAACCCTCAAACACCTGGCAACCCAAATCAGCATTCCTGACACTCTTTTGTTCCCAAATGATGGGGGACCTCAGCTCCAGACAATTGATTTCTCACCCACTACCCAAAAGCTTTATGCACTTTGTGTACTACACTAATAAATACTTTTCTAAAGGCCAAAACAAGGTCTGATTAAAAAAAAAAAAACTAGTTAAAAGAACAATGCCACCATAGAAATTATACATATTCAACACAAATTTATTCTCAGTAATTGTGCAATTTACCTTTTTTTCCCACTTCTCCTCCTTTTTGATTTGCCATGTAATTATTGGAAAGGGAAAGGAAATCAAGAAAACATAAAGGAAATTAAGAAATAGTTTGTTATTTATTATTCACCTATCCAAAAGATAATGGTAATAACAAATGTTTAATGTTATATTTATTTATATATTATTTATTCTATTCTATTTATATACAAAGGTTATTTTTGTATTTTATCGATATTATTGTTATTGTTAGATTATAAAAATATTTCAGTGTTCCAAGAGAGAACAGCAGCCAGGAAAAAATAACACCTGTGAATGTGCTGTCAGCTCTACCCAACCACAGAAACAACCCCCTTTCATCCTCCCCTGTCCTTCCCTTCATCCCTCCTGATGGAATTAACTCTCCGCCTGGACTAAACTCTCCCAGGTCACCACCGAGTTTTCCAGTCCTGTCCCTTCTCCCCACACCCCCCAGTCAGGGATGCTGCTCTTCCCTCCTGGCTCAGACTCAGGGGAATTCAGGACCTTTCCTTTCCCCCTCCTGAACCTCCCTGCACGAGTTTGTGACACGAGTATTTCCACTCCCCTCATTTCTAGCTCTGTCCCAACAAGGTTTCCACACATTTCACTTGATTGATCACCACATTCCCAGCTGAGCTCCAAGCTTGAGAATGACTCTGCCTGTTTTACCCATCTGAAACCTCACACTCGTCCCTCCCTCCACACGTCTCTGGTCCCTGTGTGCATCTCTCTCCCCCCAAACACCAAACTCTGTTTTCAGTTGGCTCAGTTCAAACTGCAGTGTTTGGGTGAGAGCTGAGCTGGGCTGAGCCCTGGCACTGACCCAGGAGGGCTTGGGCTGGGCTGAGCCAAACCCTGGCACTGACCCAGGAGGGCTCCCACTCTCAGCAGGGCTTGGAGGGGCTCCCTAGAACTGAGGCTGGACAAGAAGAAGAGAATAAGAGCAGGTATTTACCAAAACCCTTCAATAGATACACCTTGGGCAGTCCAAAGCCCCTAAGAAGGGCTACACCCAACATGGACAATGGTCATGAGTTTTTTCAGACAATTATAAGTTTCGTCCATTAACAAATCAGGATGTTTACATGTCCATTAACATACAAATCACCCTCCAATTC